>SKCR01039962.1:0-60113 GCA_019454045.1 Zanthoxylum bungeanum
CAAAACGATAAATTGCCTTTCTTGGAATTATGTATCCCAAATCGCATAAGGATTTTGTCAATATAGGATGTCTGAGACATAGCAAAAGTCTTCTCTTGTGGTCCCAAAGAAACTGGATCCCAAGTACATAACTGGTCTCTCCCAAATCTTTCATTTGGAATTGGTTAGCTAGCCAGGATTTGACATCCAATAATATTTTTACTCATTCCCAATTATTAAAATATCATCGACGTACAAAATGAGAAAAACCACCTTACCATCAATGACACACTTGTATACACAAGGCTCATCGACGTTCTGCTCAAAATCATAAGACTCGATTGTCGTATCAAATCTTATGTTCCAAGATCGAGATACCTGCTTGAGTCCATAGATGAACCTTTACAGCTTGCAAACCTTTTGCTCTTGACCATGGGCTACGAACCCATCTGGTTGTATAATATAGATACATTCATCAAGATTACCATTCTAGAATGTAGTCTTGATGTCCATTTGCCAAATCTCATAGTCATAATATCCGATGATGGAGAGGAGAGTGCAGATGGATTTGAGCATGGATACTAGTAAGAAAGTCTCAACATAGTTGACTCTCTTTTTCTGGGTATAACCTTTGGCCACTAGCCTATCATTGAAGGTCTGTACCTTCCATATGCTCCCCTCTTTCTTTTGTAGATCCACTTGCAACCTATGGTTTTACCCTCATCAAGTTAGTCTATAAGATTTCAGACTGAGTTAGAATACATCGACTCCATCTCGAGGTTCATGGCTTTGAGTCTTTCCTATTTATTAGAATCATCCATTGCACTACGATAGGTTAATAGATCTTCTACACTATCACTGGATGCGAAAAATTATGCCTCTCCAACACCTAGATAGTGATTTGGTTGTCGTACACACATCCTATTGCGTCTAGGTGATGGATCATTCTGATGTACTTACATATGATGCTAAGATATTGACGGTGTTATGCTTCTGTCAACTATGGTTGATGATCAGCAAGTAACTCTTCAAGAATCAGTTTACTTAGAGGTTGAAACTGTCTCATATAGTCCTCATAAAAAAACGTAGCATTTTTTGATATAAACACTTTGTTATCTTCTGGACTATAAAAAAAAAAATGCCCCTAGTCTCCTTAGGATAACCTACAAATAGGCACACCTACGAGCATGGCTCCAAATTTGTAGTCTTGTTCTTCAGCATATGTGTTGGACACCCCTATATGAGGAAATATCATAAATTAGCTTTAAGATTGCTCCATAACTCTAAGGGTGTCTTAGGAACAGACTTAGATGGAACTACATTATGGATATACAGTGTTGTTTGCAATGCATATGCCCAGAATGAATTAGGTAGTGAACCATAACTAAACATAGATCTTATCATGTCTAGTAAGGTCCGATTTCTACTCTCTGCAATACCATTCTGTTGTGGTGTTCTAGGTGTTGTGTGTTGGGATACTGTCTCATGCTCAACCAAGAATTCCTCGAAATCACTATCAAGGAATTCTCCTCCATGATTCGATCATAGAGTTTTGATAGTCTTACCTGATTGGCTCTCAACTTCAACACGATACTCTTTGAACTTTTCAAAGGTACCTGACTTGTTTTGCATTAGGTAAACGTACTCATATCTCGAATAATCATCAATAAATATGACAAAGTATTCATAACCACCCTGAGCTCTTACATTCATCGGTACATAAACATCCGAATGTACTAACTCAAGTGGTTCACTGACACTCATACCTTTTCCAGTAAATGGTCACTTAGCTATCTTTCCTTATAGACAAGATTCACAGATTGGTATAGTGCCAAGCTTAATTGGTTTAAAGTTCTGTTCTTTATCAACCTATCTATCCGGTGAAGGCTAATATGACCTAGTCTATGATACCACATATATGTGTCATCGTGAGAAATATTTTGCCTATTTGTTTTAGATTTTTCAACCTTAAACATTTTAGTGTTAAGCAGCGAACTATGTGTTATCGGTCTTAACACATATAAGTTATTTTCTGGGTTTCATGTGCATATAGTTAATCAATTTGTAGAAATAATAACTGAATTATTGTTAAACGAAATTGAAAAACCGTTATCCAAAAGTTTTGAAATAGAAATCAAATTCCTGCAAAACCTATGAATAAATAACACATTGTTTAAAGTGGAAACTATCACTGCTCTAGTTGAAACGAAATCCCCTGTCTCTACCCTCATGGTATAATCACATTCCGTAAGGTCCCTCCATGAATCCAGTAGCTGCAAAGAAGAACAAACGTGGTTAGTGACTCTAGAATCAACAATCCATGTGAATTTATCATCCTCTACTAATAAAGACTCAATTACAAGTAAATCATATTTACATGTGGTCTTTTTCTCCTTCAGCTCTGCAAGGTATTTTGGGCTTGAATTCTTTGGAGCTTATCTTATTCTTCTTCATTGGAATTGTCTTAGCCTTCTCAGTTTTTTTTCTTCTTCTTTGTAGATTTGGAAGATTCGACAACATTTTCCTCTCCACTGGGGTTACGAGAATCCACCAGGATAGACTCGTAATGGGTGAGCTCATTGAGCTACTAAGTCAATGTAATAGTCAACTTCTTCATAACATAGTTGCTTTTAAATTATAAGAAACTCTTCAAAAGAGTTTCCATGGTCATGGTCACCTGGCTACGCTCGTCAATACATGCTCCATGAGTTTCGGCTGTGTTGAGATAGGCCATCATCCTCAAGACGTGCTCTCGGACAAATGTCCCTTCCTTCATCCTTGCGGTCATCGTTGAGACCATAGCCTCATGACGTTGTCGCTCTAAAGGCTGCCCTGAACATGCTCTGCAATGACTCCATCATTAGAGATGTTGTAGCCATTGGCTTATGTTTTGCAGCAATAACCTCAAACATCCCTGCTAGCAAGTATCATCGGGTTTTCTCATTGGTTGCGACCCATTTTTTATAGGCATCGCGCACAGCTTGGCCAGAATTTATGGCCGGCTTTGTAGGAAATTCCTCTGTCATGACAAACTTAAGGTCTTCACAGACTAATATGGCGTTCATTTTACTTTTTCATTTCACATAATTTTCTCGCATCAATTTGTTATGAGAGAGAATCGATATGATAGTAGAAACCATGGTTGAAAAAAAAAACATGCATTTTAACATTCATCCATCGCATATTAAAATCATCAAAAATATTTATGCATAAAATTATAATGATGCATGTACCACGTATAATGAATCAGAAACCTAAAAATAATTACTATGTAACAGAAATATATCATTCCACAAATAAGTACCGTCATAGGGTAGGTCAAGTATTTTCATGATAGATCGTGACAATCTCAATTGATTAATATATGCGGAAATAAATCTTATTCCTATATTAATCAACCACCGTTTGATTCGATCAAGCAATTTTGATTAACATTTAATCATTTCTTTGTGAGTGTAACCCATTGTTTCAGAACCTTTGGACTTAACTAATAAAGTGTCGCCGTAGGGTAGGTCAGTTCACCAGATACATCTAGAGTTCCTATCCTCTTGGAATCCAAGCTTGATATTGACCCAAAATGGATATTATCAGTAGGGGACGAAAATAAAGCCGTCTTGAGGCACCTTTTGAATCTCATATTTTTAGATTAACAACGGAGATCGCGAGATATATTGTCCTATATCCTTCTCCCATTCAATATTTAAAAAAAATATTTCTACTTAAAAAATATAATAATTTAATCCCTTAGTGTTTACAAGTTAATGTGCTGCTAAAACATAACTCAATGTACACTAGTGCAAAATTAATGATATATCCACTTTTAACTCTTAAAATTTTAGTCACTAATCCTTATTAGTCCAAACTAATATTTCACTTAATTAAACTAACTTAACTAAGTGTACTTTAGTGACCTAATAAATTTTAACTCTTAAAATTTTAGTTCACTAACATATTTTTAAAAAAAATGGAAATTCATATTGGTACGTTGAATTATATCCCGAGTGCAGACCACATTACCGTCTATTCGAAATCAGGTATGAAATTTTTGTCCGGGTTTCCATCTAATATACCAATGAAAAATATAATAAAGCCCATTATATATTAAATTTGAATTTCCAATTTTTTAGAACATCAAAATAATTAATCCAATTAATTAGTTTTCATGCTTAATACCTACTAATTTAACTTCTTTAAATTTTATAAAATCAAATTTTATGACTTAAAACAATTATGCATGTGTAACATGTAATGGTATGTGAAAATGTAAGAGCAGGTACCCTAAGCTATATGACATATTATTCAAACATTTCGAATAAAACATGCATATAAAACAAAATTGCATTGACTGAACTCTTATTTTTCTACACTAATCTAATTAGTACAAAAATTTCCAAGGCATCATTTGATCTTCAAATCTTGCTTTATGGAATGGTATGTGTAGGAATAACTCATCATACTGTTGTTGACGGCAACGGCTCTCCAATTACATAAAATAATGATACAACTCAAAAATTTACATAAAAGATATTCATAACACTTTGTAAAAAATGGCCTTATGGCCTTACATTCCGCAAAAATAAAGTAACATACAAAAGTAATAGCCGGAAAAATTTACGACCAATGCAATAAATTTATCACATGAACTTAAACAAAATCATTCATCACATGAACATAGAATTGTGCCTACTCATTACAACATACAAAAATATTTATATCACATATAAATATTTAAAAAACAGAAACTTTTCAATAAAATAAGAAGAGCTAAGATCACTTTTCAACCTCGCTCTTGATGCCAATTGTAGAAACTGATTTCCCAAGCGGCGCAAGCTTGTTAGGCACCAGGATCGACCTTAAAAAATTTACTGCTCTCCCTCCTCCTTGGCTGAAACTTTCCATCCCTTTAAGCTTCTATTTTTCGCTATTTTTGATGATTTTAAGAACCTCCAACCAGCCCCCAAAATATTCCTAACAGAGCAGCAAGATTCAACCTCATGTGCGCACACTACACACCTAAACAACCCCGGATTTGCGTGAACGTGGGCAATAATTCAGGTCTGATTTTTAGACTAAAAATTCACCCTAAAGAACACCCAAAATACAGCCCCTAATCTCCCCAAAAATTGCACAAAAGCAGATAAACAAAACAGGCCCATAATGGCCAAAACTGTGCGGCAGTGAGCAAGAAAATTGCTCACTACCATGAACCATTAAGGGTAAAGAAAAACATTATTTTGTGTTCCAATGAGTCTTCCGTGCTATGACCCGGAACCAACGAATACTAGAGTGGGTTAGACTCACAAAATAAATCTCTAAACACTTTAGAGAAAAAATTTGTCACACATTAAATTTTTATTTTTGTTCTTCTTTCTTTTTCTTTCAACCATTGAGAGAAAAATAAAAGACCTAGGGAGGCTACGGTTTTGAAAAGTGAGAGAACGACTAAAATGAAAATCACATTTTCTTTATAATTAGGGTTTTGGTTTTGTAATCAAATCACAAATTCTCCCCCCATCCCCTCATTCGACCAACATGGCCTAACTATGGTAAAATTTGATTTTTGTTTAATGTCGTCATAAAAACATAAACATGTTGCTAAAAAAATTCTTGTAACTTCCATTTTCATAAATATGAATTTAAAATCATAATTCCAAATCCATTTGTTTCCCAAAAAAAAAATAATTATTAAAATAATTACAAGATTTTATAATATTAGATGATTTTCTCATAATCACTTATATCAAATAAAAACCTTATATTAAAATTAATATAAGTTTCATGTGTGACATCTATCATTAATCACATCAATAATAATAATAATAATAATAATAATATATGAGTATATAATTGGACTATTCAACTATATTCAATTTGCTACAGTATATCGAGTTATCACGGGGACCAAATGGACCTACAGTTATGAGCTCCAATAATCATGAAATAATAATTAAATATTTCGAATTATTAACTTTAGGTTATTCCACTAAAAACCTAAAGCTGCACTCTCGTTGTCGTCCATCGATATAGTCATTGCATACAGATTGAACCTTCACGAGTATCTCATGATTAGAGCCGGGTCAAAATATCAGTTATAATTATTTTTACCTTAAGTATTATTGATTTTCTAATGAACGATTCATTCATAGCTATTATGAATATTAATCTTTCTATTCGTAAGAGAAAGACGTGAGCACTCTAATAGTCGAAGTACCGAATAAACCCTTAAGGAAGATACTTCTCTACTTCTCATAAGAAGGATTGAGCTTCATATATGTTGAAAACGTCCTCAGCCACAAACCAAACCATGTCCCTAAAGTACATAGCTAAACACCAAGTCATCCCTGAAACTTTATTAGTCATCAACTCATCTTCAGTGACATGGACCTCATTTTTCTTTTTCTTGCTTTTGTTATGAGACTTTTTATTTCTACAACTTAAAACTTTTAGAAAATCTTAGGCATACATTCTTAGTTTTACACCTTATTTCTCAATCACAAGTATGATAATAAATTAAACATAAATTTAAGCAATCAAGCTCGGAAGGAATTATTTGTGTATAACTCAGATCAAGTTTTCGTGATATACTTTTAATTCTCAACCAAGTACTCATCAAGCAATGAGTAAGATTAATTTTTTTTCAACTTTATCATATAGTAAACTAGGTGCATGCATGTGATAATTGAACATCCTAAATTAACTCAAATTTGTACTGCGAAATTTACAAATTCAAAGTCTATGATTGTTCCTAGGTAGATATTACATAATGCATGAATTTACATAATCATATTTAACTTGTCTAAATTACCAATTTTCAGACTTACAATATATGTATAAATAACTAGATACTTAATCGATTTAAATTTGTGAAATTATTCAAATTAAATCATGTATGATATTTTACTAAAATTAATTCAAGTAAAAAAATATTCCTGGTATGACTTGCGTTAATGTCACATTTGTTCAGCCGTTCGAACCGATCTTTCCGGAGAGTTCATGTTCGTGTAGTATTTGCTAACGCATTCGAATGAACCCTTCTGAAGAGCTTGTGTTCGAGTGACGTACGTCACCTATTTCAAATGAAAATGCGAAACATTGCACATTCTACACGTGTTCGATAAGCATTCGAACTCTCTTACGTAAATTGCGTACGCTAAACACGATTTAATGGGGTTTTCAATGAGAAAAAAATGTATGAAACATGCATGAATCAAAATGAAAAACACATATATGTTAATAATTTCTAAAGATTGTTGGCGGTATGTGTTGAAATTCAATTTTAAACATGCATATTATATAACATCCATGTATAATTCATAAACAATATGTGGGGATAACAATCATATACTAAATCAACAAAACTAAGATTTAGAAAAAACTGAAAATTTGTAGATGAATTAAGAACAAAACCAAATCGAGTGCTGACTATTTCCTTAAGAACTTATTAGCCCCGCCTTGGTGTACTACGAATCTTGTGGCTAAAGTTCTCCTAGGATTCTTGGTTACTTCTTCATTAAGGGGAACACATTTGAATCAAGAACACAAACTAGGAAAATGGTGGAGCTCAGTTCAACTTTAGACTTAAACTCTCTTATTATGCCTAAGGATAAGTGAAAGAAAAATGAATGGAATTGAATGAATGAAAAATGAGAACCCAAGTACTCTTTTTAAAGAAATGAAAGGTTGCCTTTGCAAAGGCACCTCTGTGTCAATGTATACATTTCTTTAAGGGTTATAACCTTTCAAGAAATCCTTTCAATCCTAAGCGTTGTATCTTTTCTCATTAAAGATTATATCATTTCTTTCCCAATAAATACATGCAATATTTAGAGACTTTCCTACACTATCATTTGGGGATAATTAGACAAAGCTAGATCAATCATTGTAGACATGGAATTTTTATGCATAGCCCAATGACGAGTTTCTTCTGGAGACATCCTCTGAAAATTGGGAAATTATAAGGATGAACATGATATCCGGCCAGACTTCCAAAATGTCTGGCCGAATAAGAAGATTGAATACTATAATCAGCCAACTTTAGGTCAGACTTCCAAAATGTCCAACCAATCCTCTCCAAGGCCGGGCCCACCTAATAAGTGTTTTAGCCTGTTTTATCTTTTTTTGATAATTGTTGTAATATTTTATTTCCGCAAATAACTTTATTTACCACCTTTTGTTTTGTGTTTGCACCTTGTATGCTTTATTAATTGTATTTCGTGTTCTTGTCTTATAAAACACAAGGATATCTCATTTGAGCGTAAATATTATACTGGCATTAGTAAGAAACCATTTCAAACCCAAAAGGATTTAGGGTCAGACCTTGTAAGGGGTGTAATGCGGTCTTAAATCATTCCCGGTGTTTCATGTCTGGTGGCGACTCCATTATTCTCTGGTTAGTTCCATCACGGGATTATCCGTACTCTCTACGGGTTGCAAGCCTAATAATGTAGTATTCACTGACGTCATAGGCATAATGGTAAACCCATGGCGACTCCACTAGGGATAGAAAATCGCCCCCGAAAAAATGCCTTGTAGTATTTATGGCAAGATTAAGGGGAACTATGTCTTCATGGTATGTGATGATAACATCACTAATTGGCACATACCCGTGGGCATTAGGGTGCGTTCACTTGGTCGATTAGACTCTTGAGTGGGGAAACATAGTTGTGGACAATATATGTTCAATTGGTCAATTGGACCCTTGAGTGGGGAGACCTAGTTGTGGGCAATCCTTCACTGATAAAAGTCTAAGTCGTACCCTTATGAGCCTACATGAATGCCCATAGTTGATTATCATACAAGAGCCTCCCTTTTGCTTGTGTTTGGGTCCCTAATCATTTGAAGTAGCTTCAACCTTTTGCCATGGGATGTAAAACTTGTTGGGCATTTTCAACTGGGACAAGTTTATGTTTTCATGATAATTGGGTCAAATAATTGGAAATGATAACGGGCCACCTTGTATGCAAATCGGGTTGGGCCTAAAAAAATTTAGTTAGGATCCAAATGCGCCAAAACATGAGTCTGATATGCCAACTAGCTTTTATCTAGAAATAATACACCTTTTTTCCAATTTGGATATCTCTAAACCTTTCTAAGCCCATCCGAAACAATGGTGATTACTAAGATTCTAATTCATTGCTTTTATATAATGGCACGGTGACTATATTAGGTTTAGTCATTTCTTGTAAATGGGAGGCCTTTGTCTTTTAACAATGAAACATAACCAAAGTGGTCAAGGTTTACCTTTAACATATGAGAGAACAAACTTATGTATCCTTCATTGGTACATAAGTTAATCCATACCTAGGGTAAAGATGAGACTTACCATGTGTGTGGGAGGAAAAAGGTTAGAAGGGTATATGTTGATGATTGAGCATAATATGCATTTCATGCATACATATATCATGCTAACACTTTGTGATGCATCTATAATAATGGTCTGTTGGGTTAGAGAGCAGGATAGGTTAGTCAAGATACAGCTAATAGACTCTGAAATAGCCAATGGTGACAGTTCCCGAGTAGATCAGTTGGAAAACACCATGAACAAAATTACAGAATATTTACAGAACCTGACTAATACTATAGCCAACCTGACCGAACCTCAGACAACAAGAGTTGAAACTAATGAGAAGTGGCACATGGGGTCTGAAAATCATATGGCTGAAAAACTCATGTTTTAAATGATGAAAACATGGATGAATATTATGCAGGCAGAATGGCCAAATCTCAGACCAAGGCTGAGCTCCAGAAACTTATGGACCAAATGGAGACAGAAGCCTAAAAGATGAAAGGCTAGCATGAAGACCTTCTAGTGTCAGACCATGGTAAATTCAGACATGTAATGGGCAGGAGACGGCATAGCCATCACCTGGATCCCTAACATACGCTGACTGACTTATTCATTTCTGACTACAAGACTGCATTCTAGTATAACTCAAATATATATATATAGCATATATATAAAACTGCAAACATAATATACTTCATATACAATTACCATTTACATTTATACAACACATAAACTCATAGGAGGCCTTATGGTCAGACTTGATGACTTTTGATGACTGACGATTGGGCCATACTCTGACTTGATACCTGAGGTATGTAATGGCTGATGTTGGGTCCCGTCTCCTCTAAAACATGCCTCTACTTGTAACCTGCAAAACAACTGGAAGGTGGGTAGGTTAGGTCTTTTGAAAGACCTAGTTAGTGATTGCTAGAGGGCCAAAAATAAGCTTATATATAACAAACAAAATTAAGCTGGAAATAAAGAATACAAAGAAGAACTGATGGTTGAAATTCTAAACGTATTATATGAAACTGAGGAAAACTCTGATGTGAGATCTGAATCTAGCTACAGCTGAGAGCTGATATGATCAGAGGATCTGTGACTAACGTGATTGGAAAATAAATCTGACTAAAGACTTGTGAACAGGCTGACTTGGCTGAGCTGAACCTAAAAACTAACAACCTGAACTGCTACCCTGTCTAACCCAGAATCTGATATGACCTAATCCCGACTAACCCGGTCTACTTGAACTGTATGCTTACTACTGAATCTAACATGAGACTAATGTAAAATGCATGACTTGACCTGACATTCTGTCTTAAACATACATGATCTCGTTCTGAGCTACATGAAACTGCCTTGAAACTATCTAAACTAAGAGCTAACATACTGAACTAACCTGAGTATCTAATCTGAGATGCATGAACTAAATCTAAATGCTAAATTGAACCTTACATGATCTGTCTGAAAACTACATGAACTGTACCTAAATGCTTGAATTGTAAATGTATGAACTGAACCTAAACACTAATCTGACTATACATGATACTAACATATACCTCATAAATTGAATTTACTTACTAACTAACCTATATGATTGGTCATGTCTAAAAACTATCATGCATACTACATGCTTAATCTAAACATGTTGTAACTAACCTTAGATCATCATCTAGTTCAAGATGCATGTTATTTCCAAGACACCTAATACACAACTCAAGAGTTCAAAACACATATTTTAAAGAGATCCAAAGAGAAAGATTGAAGAGCGACGAGATAGACAAAGACGGTGACATCCAAAGGCAAATGGATTTGATTCGGGTTTAATCTTCTAGTTTCTTTCTTTAACTCTAATGATTTTTATTAGATTCATGACCATGTTTTCATTTTTGTTTTATTATTTGGTCATGAACTAACTCTATTATTCTAGAAGATGATGTAGCCAATGCTTGAACCGATGTGTTGTCTTCCAATTTGATTTTTATGAAGTTTTACTTCAGTTTATTTATATTATCTTGTGTTTAATACTTCTAGTTTGTTGGCCACAAATTGAGATGATGCATATTTAGAATCTGGCACTCAGGAGAGGGGATTTTGAATATGATCTAGAGAATATAACCTATGAGACTTGTAGAGTTCGAGAGAATATATAATCCCCGTTGAAGTCGTTAACAAAGAATCACAAAGCGTAATGAGTTGTTAATTATTAGATTTTTATAGGGATATCGAAGTTTGTAATTGATAACATATTCACTCGACACTCGGGAGAGGGAGTTAGAATAATTTAGGGTTCTTGGGTTATAAACAATGCAATTGAATAAGAATTGATTGGCATATCAAATACATTGGGGATAGCTAGGTGAAATCAGACTCTGGAATCTCTCTCATATTGATCTTTTCTAAATTTAACATTTTCATACTTTGTTTATTTAGTTTTTAGTGTTAGAATAAGATTATTTTAAATTGGTTCTAAATAAAGTTAGGTTTACTAATTATAGTTCTTAGTGTGAGTTGAGTACAATCAATGTGGGTTCGACACTCTTTCACTTATCTTTACTAAAACTTGACACCGTACACTTGTGCTACGATAGAAAATATCATAACAAGTTTTTGGCACCGTTGCCGGGGATTGTTAATTTAATTCATATTAATACTATTACCAAATAACCTTAGCTTTAATTTAGTTTTTTTTAATTATTATTTTTTATTGTTATTTTTATTTTTATTTTGGTACTTTTATTCTCTTTCTGTGCTTCAGTGAATGAGAAGATCCATAGGTCTTGACTCACTCTTGTTTGATATAAAAATATAAAGAACAACGATGAGACCAAGGAAAGAAAAGAAAATTGAGAAAGAAGCAATGACGGCTGAAAATATAGAGAACAACCCACGTTAGATGGAAATCAGAGATGATTTTAAACCAGTTATTAACGATAACTATTTAGGGATTGCACACCACCAATCAATGTGAATACCTTTGAGCTAAAACCTGCATTGATCAACATGGTATAAAAGAACCAGTTTGGGGGTTCAGCTGTAGAGGATCCCAACATGCATTTACGGATTTTCTTGGAGATGACAGATACAATAAAGATGAATGGAGTCACTAAAGTGACCATCGGGCTACACTTGTTCCCATTCTCTTTAAAGGATAAAACGAGAGGTTGGCTGCAATCTATTCCGGTGGGGAGCATCATGACATGGCAGGATATGGCTATAACATTTCCTGCAAGGTTCTTTCCACCAGCTAAATCAGCCCAACTAAGAATAGAAATTAGCATATTTAGGCAGTTGGAGACTGAGAATCTGTATGAGGCCGGGGAGCGCTTTAGAGATCTACTTAGGAGATACCCACAACATAATTTTGAAGACTGGGTTCAGATTCAGTTATTCTATAATAGGTTGAATGGTCCAAATAGAACCATGGTCGATGCAGCTACTGGAGGAATCCTATTCAAGAATTCTGCTGAAGAAGCTTATGCTTTAATAGAGGAGATGGCCATCAATAACTTCCAATGGCCAAGTGAACGCATGACTATGCCTAAGGTGGCTGGTATATATGAGGTGGATCCTATTGTTGCATTTATAGCTCAAGTGTCATCCTTCACGATTCATCTAGCAGTATTGACCAATCAACAAGGCCAACCATCTAATTAAGCTACTGCTAATAGAATGATCTTACCTGACGGAGGATATGAGTCCAATATGTGATCAATCAGAACTTCAACAATTATAGAGGAAATCATATGCCTAACTATTACCATCCGAACTTGTCATATGCCAATACAGAGAATGTCTTGCAACCTCCTACTGGCTATAATAATCAAAGAGCTAATCAGAAACATTCCTTAAATGAGCTCATGAGCACGTTTGTTGCTAAAACTTCAGAGAGGTTTGAGAAAAATGAGTCGAGGCTGAACAACATTGAAACACATATAGGCAATATATGGGCAACAATGAAGTCCTTAGAAGTTCAGATTGGGCAGATTGCTTCTTCCATGACTAATCAACAAAAAGAGGCATTTCCTAGTAATACTGAAGTCAAACCAAAAGAGCAGTGTCAGGCCATAACCCTCAGGAGTGGGAAAGAGACTAGAGATAGTCTTAAGGACTTAGGCAGTAAAGAAAAATAAGCGGCACTTTAGGAGGAAACAGTAACAGAAGAAGAGAACAATGTAGCAGTTCCTCCATATAAACCACCTCTTATCCCAAAGACACATTTGCCATATCCTCAACGCTTTCAAATGAAGAAATTGGATGATCAGTTTGCTAAATTCCTTGACATCTTCAAAAAGATCCATATCAATATCCCATTCGCAGATACATTAGAACATATGTCTAATTATGTGAAGTTTATGAATGAGATAATGTGAAAGAAATGAAGATGGGAGATTTTGAAACAGTAGCACTCACAGAGGAGCGTAGTGCCATCATACAGAAGAAGCTTCCACCAAAGCTAAAGGATCCTTGCAACTTTACCATTTCGTGCACTATTGGAAATCGATATTTTGGTTAAATGTTATGCGATTTGGGTGCTAGTATCAATCTCATGCCCTTATCCATCTACAAACAGTTGGGCATCAGTGAGGCAAAGCCAACCACTGTCACATTACAACTAGCGGATATATATCTCACCTACCCACGAGGAATAGTAGAGGATGTCTTGGTTAAGATGGATAAGTTTTACTTTCCTTGTTCTTGATATGGAGGAGGACTATGACGTCCCAATCATCCTTGGGAGACCTTTCTTGGCAACAGGCAGAGCGATCATTGATGTGCAGAAAGGTGAACTGAAAATGAGAGTTCAAGATGAAGAAGTCATCTTTAGTGTTTTCAGAGCCATGCCAAGTCCTCAAGGTGATGATGAAATTCGTAGGATGGACATTGTAGAAAAACCGGCTGCAATAGATGATGACCATGCATTAGACATGTCTCAATGTATTTAAACAAACCTACAGGGTGAACCAATAGTCAAGCACCCAAAGAGCATAGTGCAGCCATGTAAAGACGAATCTCCGCAGCCAGAACTGAAATTGATCCCAAAGCACCGCAAAAAAAGGAAATCAAGAGTTAGTGCTCACTTGAAAATGGTCCCTGGAAAGCTAATAAAATGGTCAAGTCAATTTTTCCACATGTGTAGTTTAAAATTTCAACCATCAGTAGATCCTCGGTGACCATCCATGGATAAATTGCCATAGCCAGCCAAAAATTCGTTTTCATGTCATAACAACCGGTAGATACCAAAGAAGAAAGCACATGAGACTACCCAGTTTGCTACGCCGAAGCCACCATGATCACTTGGGTGGTTGCGTCTGGCTAAAGACGTTAAACTTAGCGCTAGCAGGGAGGCAACCCTTGCATTTGTTTTTTTTTTATTTTATTTATTGTGTGCTATTTTCTTGTTTATTAGTTTACATGTGTATTTATGTAGGTAGCACGACCCACACAACCCGGGCAATCACATTCTGACCCGAATGAGACTGATCAACTCCTTGCACGGTAATGTTATTCCTCACTTTTATTTCTTAATGTTTATCTTATATTGAGGACAATGCAAGTTTTAAGTTTGGGGGTGTGTGCATGTAGTGATAGTTCTTGCTATTTATTTTAAAAAAATTATATAAATAATAAAAAAATTATATTTTTTCCTACGTAGTAAAACATAATTCTAATTTTAATTTTATTTGCTTTAGATGAAATCTTAGAAATGATAAGTTCCCAGTTGATTTTTATCTGATGTCTTGAGTAGGTGATCTAAGTTAGGCTCGTAAGCATTTAACAATAGGTTTTTAGCAGTAGGAACCTAGGTAGTTGGCAAAGTGACTAGTTGAGGAAATTATTTTCTAATGAATAACCGTTTCCTTAGATATCTATCTTAATATGCTTGTGTTTTGATGTATGGTATGATTAAAAACAAAAGGAAAAAATTTTGAAAAAAAAGTTAAACCTCCTATAACCGATAAGCGTGAAGCTACCCATGGGCGAGTGTTAGGACCACCATGAGGAGAAATACTACCTTAAAGGGTAGGTGTGTTGAAAAAAATGGAAAAAGGAAAAAGAAGAAAAAATCATACTATATTGAGCAAAGAAATGCAAATACAGAGTAATTTTGAGATGTCTATGTTGGTTTGACCCATCGGATCTCAATTTTTTAGACGAAATCATTGAGTTAGATTACTTAGGATTCAAGCTGTGACCAAACCTATACACACACACAGACACTGTGAGTCTGGCTTTGATGATCTATTCAAGAACTTGGATTTGAGTTGCTTTGAGTACTTTGAAGATTCTCTGATTTCATTGGTAGCATTCTTTGAGGACAATATTATGTGTAATTATTGGGACTATTTTATTTTATTTTATTATTTTTTTGAATGATTGTATGTGTGTGAATGAATTTTGTGGGTGTCGTTGTTGTAAGCCCTCACGAGAATATAACTCGTCCACTAGCATCACCTAGGAGTTTAAAGGCTTGTTGCATACGCTAAATGCAATCGTGATCCCTACGAAAATGGCGTAGTTAATTTTCTTATTTTTGTTTGTTTATTTTTATTTAGTCTTTTGCTCGGGACTAGCAACATCTTAAGTTTGGGGGGTGTCTGATAAGAGCGGTTTATACCCACTTATTCCTGCATTCTTAGCTTAATATTTGGTTAGATTCCGTGTCATTTAATGTATTTTGTAGTTTGTTTTTTGTTTTATTGGTAGGAAGCATTGGAACATGGATCTTGGAGTAATTGGACTTGTTTTAGGACCTTAAGGACGTATCAGAAGCACGTGGAAAAGCAGAATACGTGAAAAATCATTATCCTGAAATTTTGCCTGGCGTCGCGACGTGCGATAGAAGCCCAAAAACATCAGAAATGATATTTTACATACACAAGAACTCCGGGACTTCCCTATAAATATAGAAGCTCGTCCAAAACCCTAAAAAAAAGGCTAATACATAACTCAAGAGTTCAAAACACTTATTTTAAAGAGATCCAAAGAGAAAGATTGAAGACCGTCGAGAGGAGATGAAATCGGTAACGTCCAAAGGTGAATGGATTCGATTTGGGTTTAATCTTCTAGTTTCTTTCTTTAACTCTAATTATTTCTATTAGATTCATGACCATGCTTTCATTGTTTTATTATTTGGTCATGAACTAACTCTATTATTCTAGAGGATGATGTAGCCAATGCTTGAACCTATGTGTTGTTTGTCAATTTGATTTTTATGAAGTTTTAATTGAGTTTATTATATTCTCTTGTGTTTAATGCTTCTAGTTTGTGTGCCACAAATTGAGATGATGCATAAAATCTGGCACTCGGGATATGAGATTTTGAATAGGATCTAGAGAATATAACCTAGGTGATTTGTAGAGTTCGAGAGAATCTATAATCCCTTTGAAGTCGTTAACAAAGAATCACAAAGCATAATGAGATTTTTATAGGGATATCGAAGTCTGTAATTGATAACATAATCACTCGGGACTCGGGAGAGGGAGTTAGAATAATTTAGGATTCTTGGCTTATAAATAATGCAACTGAATAAGAGTTGATTGTCATAGCAAATACATAGGGGATAGGAAGGTGAAATCAGACTCTAGAATCTCTCTCATATTGAGTTTTTCTAAATTTAACATTTTCATATTTTGCTTATTTAGTTTTTAGTTTTAGAATCAAATTATTTTAATTACTTCTAAATAAAGTTAGGTTTACTAATTATAGTACTTATTGTGAGTTGAGTACAATACTTGTGGGTTCGATACTCTTTCACTTATCTTTACTAAAATTTGACACCGTACACTTGCGATACGATAGAAAATATCATAACAGGCTACGTGAGCTGACACATGTGAATTCCTGAGACTAACTTGAACTATCTAGCTTACTTATTCTGAGAGTAACACTAGCTAAAAAGTTATATACTGACTAAAATTTGTATGACCTATTCTAAATTTGTGTAAACTGAAGATCTGCTATTGTACTCTATAACTGACATAAAATGCATGGCTTGCATACTGACATGTCCTAAGGTGTTACCCTGATTTGAAACTATAAGACCTAATTGGAATGCTGATCTATATGAACTATGCATGGCTATTTAAAAGCATGTTATGCATCTGGTAAAAGAAATAGACATATAATATGAAAACTGAACTGCAAGCTAAAACATAAATCTGATACTAAAAATGCTCCAAACTGAAACCACTGATTGTATCTGAAAACTGCAACATATAAAATCCAAAACATAAATTGAGAAAATCCACACCAGCATAGTGGATTGGGGGAGCTGTAAACACTGCTTAGCGGGACCTAGCACCAGGTAAGAATATAGAACTACACTGGAACTGCAAGATGAGCCTGCGGGGGTGATCAATGCCCCGAGGTTATTTGAGCGAAATTGGAACGCTAAAGCTGAGGGGAACCATATGTAAGCATTTCTAAAGCTTAGTTTGATTTTCATAAACTATTTTCTGAAAACATAGTTTGAAGCCTCATATAAGCATTTCTGAAAAACATATTATTTAAACATAAAATCAAAAAAAAGTTTCTGAAAATTAACATGCATGACTCCTACCTATCTGAAACTGACATAGCTAAGTTTTGACCCGAACTAGAACCTACGGCATGAACATGCTAGCATGTCCGAAATTGTTATATGACCTAAAAACATATGCTGAAATATTAAAATAAACTATAGATGCAACTAAATTTCCAAGCTGAATATCCGAACTAACATGCAAACTGAAGCTATAATATGGATACATGATCTGCATTCCTAAACTGAAGAAAACTATACAGTCTTCTAAACATGAAAAACATGAACTAATGCTTACTGTGATATAAAATCTCAACATGATATACGAAATCTAAACTATAGCATAACTGAATACATAAGCAGATGATATGTGGTGGATTACATTTAACACTTGAACTGAATTCAATAAATTGGTAACGTGAACTAAAATAACATGAACAGAAGTAAGAAACTGAGATTATCAAGGGAATCACATGAGTTGAAAATGGAAATTAAAGATAGTAGCAACAAAATATAAGTAACTAGAAAATGTTAAAATAGAATGAGAGGAAACATCCACTCATAGACTGATGCTCCATTTCCAGCATGCTGGAATGCTGCTAAAGGATTTCCTACAAGATGCTAATTGAACATGTGTTCAAGTATAGTTAGCATACATGATCTAAGGATACAAAACTTGATTCATGAATGCATGGTCATGTTGTTTAACTTAGCTAAACTGCTAATGCTATATAGCATGCTTATGCTAATACTGGTGAGACACTTTAGCATAGCTGATATATCCACTTAAAATTCACAATACTGGCTTTCTATAAAATGTCCAACTTGGCATTATCATTTTGTCAACTATTTGGTCTAAATACCCATCAACAAACTTACATATCTATTATCATCATCACTTGCATACACATCCAAGAATCTTACTTAGCCAAGACTAAAACACATACACTCAAGTGTTTATTATCCTTACAAGTCATTATATTATGTTCATCAACTTGCTAACATCATACTATAAGCAAACTATTCACCAAGTTTAATCACCATAAATCCCATCATCACACTCACTTGCTCTATTTAAATTTTCAATTTAAATTCAAACGCCACTCAAATCATAATACCACCAAATACTTAATCCTTAGCTATCATTATAAAACAATCAAAACATTTTCCTCTTTAATACCCAAGATTCAGCCACATGGAAAATAAACCAAATTATGAAAATTTCATCATTTTTTCAACATATCTCATGCTATAACATTACTAGATACATGAACCAATATCCATCATCATCATTATCACAATATCAACTTCCCAACACATGCACACCATTTAGCCAAGACACTAGTTTTACCAATTATGATTCTCTCTACATAATCAATACAACTCATACAAACACATCACATTTAAACATAAATCATCCACAATAATCATCAATGTAACAAAGTATCATTCCCTCACACACATAATGAATTTCAGCCAAAGGGGGTTTAATATAAACTTGTATTTCTCATGTCAATCCTCAAGAAACACACACATAACACATTGTTAAATATAAATCATGAACTTTTATATCCAAAAATCATAAAAATAACCCCTTAACACTCTAGAATGATTCGGCCAAAGAGGCTTTATAGCCACATTCAAACTTTGCAACATAACCAAACTAAATTCATTTCCTAACATCATCATAACTCTTCAACTAAGACCATTCCTTATCAAATAAAATCAACAAATAGCCCCTACATACCATATAGTATTCGACCAGCCCTAGCATTAAGAAAAAAATTTGACATTAAAATTAACAAAACTAATCCATGCTTACAACATCATCAAACACATAAACCATTATCATTCATATTCAAAATCAAAAAAACAACCACCCACACACCCTTCACATTCTCAGCTAGCCCTAAAGAATTAGGAAAAATTTGGCATTTTGAAAATCATGCCTAATCTCTGTGAATATAGTCAAGAAATGCACTAAAATACATGTTAATTCACTTAACAAAGCTAAAGTGTTCAAAATGAAAAGCTCGGGATCTTAAGTTCGAATTGGGGGTTTTAAATTTCTTGCACAAAATCTGAAATAAAGGAAAGGAAAGAGATTATGAGCTTTCTTTCATTAGGATTGAGCTTGGAGTCTATGAAGTTGCATGAAAAATTGAAAACTTGTGAAGAAAATGAAGACGAATGGCACATGAAGCTTCCAATTCATGTCTTCTCTTCCAATTTTGAGAGATGATGAACAGTTCTTGTTATTTATAGCAAGAAGTGGCTGATTTTAATTGAAGAGAGTGGCTAAGATTATGCTAAGTGGCAAAAATATATGGACAGTCCATGTTTTTAATGTAACAGTTACAAAAATACTGATTTTTGACTTGGTTCTGTACTAAATTTAGGAATATATCTGACACGAAAGTTGTAGGTCTAGGTCTTAAATTTTTGGAAATATATAATCCACTGAAAGTAGAGTTTGTATGAAAACGTTATGGTCAAAATACGAAATATGGCCTATTGACTCGGTTAAGCTAGAGGCTGAAACTGAAAATTTGTCTTGGACATCTGGACAAGATTCCTAAGGTTTGAAATCTATTTTTATGTTATTTTATAAATTCTAACATGTTATATAGGATGATTCATTATATCGGGTATGACTGGTCTTACCAGGGTGTTACTCATTGACTACAATGTCATGGCCTTTTAAGAACAACTTCTTGTTGAGTTTAAAATGCCTGATATGACCAAATTCGATTGGAATGGAGACCTCAAGGCACACATCTGCCAATATGTGTTTATGATGAGTGCTATTGGCCTGTTCGAGCTCTAATTTCTAAAAATGTTTTGTATATCGCTCAAATGAGCACCGACGATATGGTACCACAACTTAGAGAATAAAATAAAGAGTAATTAGAGAACCATGGCGGAGGCCTTCCTCAACCAATATGTAATAGACTTGGAAATGGATCGATCACTTTGCAACTTGGAGAATACAAGGCAAGAACCTGAGGAGAGCTTCAAATAATACTTGGACCACTGGAGAAGCCAGTTGTTAAATATACAAACATGGGCATCGAAGAAGAACCAAATTAAAATGATCATCAAGGGCACCAAGCCCTCCATATACAATAAGTTGAGAATGATGACCCCATGATGATAGATTTTTGGTAGTTTTAGGAGACTGTCATGGATATAGAAGAGGAGGAAGTGTAGAACAAGAAGCTCTATAACCAAGAGCAATATAGGAAGAATAATGAGGGAGGATCAGGAAATAAAGCACCAGAAGTAAACACCGTCCAAAAGTGACACTTCTCTAACATGGGATAAACAACGTCCAAGATTTTGTACAATCTTGAGAAATAGGGCCCATTGAAACCAAACCAAAGGTCGTACCAGATTTGTTGCCAAGGAAACTTGACCCAAACCTATACTGCCAATTCCTCCAGTTCTTGGGGCATGAGATAGATAGATGTGATTGCCTCAAGCATGAGTGTAGGAGCGAAGCAGGGTTTACCGTTATGCCTATGATGTTCGGCGACCATGACAC
The DNA here is from genome assembly GCA_019454045.1 of Zanthoxylum bungeanum. Taxonomy (NCBI): domain Eukaryota; kingdom Viridiplantae; phylum Streptophyta; class Magnoliopsida; order Sapindales; family Rutaceae; genus Zanthoxylum; species Zanthoxylum bungeanum. The sequence continues at coordinate 21,334 of SKCR01039962.1, forward strand.
TGTTGGGCTCGCAGCCCGTAGAGAGTAGGGAGTAGCCCGCGGGGGACTAAATCAGAGAATAAAGGAGTCGCCACCCAGTATGAACTGGAAAGGTTTAAGGCCGCACTCACCCCTCGCAAGGGAATACCTCAAACCGTTGGGTTCGGAATGGTCTATTACTTATGCCAGTATAATGGACGAGTTCACACAATGGTATAGCCAAGTCTTATGCAGTTCATGCAAGGTAATTCAAATAAACACAAATTCGCACACCCATAAACATTAATAATCACAATAATATAGTTTCGAAGGCATATTAAATAAGAAATACTAGATGCGATAACAAAAATTATAATAAACAGTCAAACGTAGGAAAAATGTAAATAAATAAATAGAAAACAAAAAGGGGGGTTAATCACGCATATATGAGTATTTCCCGAGTGGCATGTGGAGTTGTATCCCAAATACAAACCGCACTACCGTCCATTCGGATTCGGCTACGGAATTTACGTCTGAGTTTCCATCCGATAAACCACAAGGGATAATAACATACATAATCATCAATGCAATGTAAACAGAAACAAAAAATATAACCATGCATATGCAGATAATCACCAACATGAACAAATAAAATAAAAGGGAAAATAATAAAATAACGATAAATAGATAAAAAGATAAATAACAAAATAAATGCGAAATAATAAAATAACAATAAAAATGAACCAATAGTTAAAAAGATAACACTAAATACATAAAAATAAATAAATAAATGCCAAAGAAAGACAAGAATGTGACCAGAAATTTGGCCGTCTTTGATGTAGGACTTTGCATTCCCGGCTTGACGTATTTCACGTCCATCCAGGTATGCATCGTCCAGAACTATAAAAATAAATGTGGTAAGGGTGCCCTCAGGTCTTACCTTTTAAGTTGCTTTCTCGGAAGTGCGTTAGGCCGTCACTGGAAGGATCGAAGCTTGGTTCGCTGTTTGCTATTTCAGGTTGCTGTTTTGCTATTTTCTGGTTGCTATTTCACTGTTTTCTGGTTGCTGTTTCACTGTTTTTTTGCTACTGTTTTGTTTTTGTTTTTGGCTGCTGTTTTGGTTGTTTTTTGCTGCTATTTTCGGTTGTGTTTTGGCTGCTATTAATTTAATTGTTGTAATTGGGCTTAATGGGCTTGGTTGGGCCAAAATTTTGGTCTTGAATCATAATTGGGCCTAAACCATTCCATAAAGTTCAAAATATGACTTGGGCCTTTAAATAATTTAATTGGGCCTAATGGGCCAAAATTGATTTTATGGTATAAGGGTGATTCCTTATTGGACCTTGGCATCTTGGTTTTGATCCATAATGGGCAAATCCCATGCCTAAAGAATTAATTAAAAGCTTATTGGACTTTAATTAAAAAGTATTGGATACTAATTGGGCCTTTGAGACCCATGTAGATTGGATTTGGAATCCAGGTCTAAAAGGCACTTATAAAAGTGTAATTATTTAATTTGGAATTAAATATGAATTAGTATTGAATATAATTTAAATTGGATTTAAAATTGTAGTTCGATATAATTCAAGAATACGTACTTTGAGTACTTATTCTTAAACGAGTTGGACTCGCGCAAATCAAATCGTTGTTTGAACATTGGATGGTCATGAATTCAAAGATTAATTAATTGGATTAGATTGATTGAACAACATGTTTTGTGAATACTTGGATGTATGAATGAATAATCTATATCGGATGGATATTAAAAGGGTGAGGGCAATTTTGGAAATTGTTGTAATAATTTAGAATTTATTAAATTGGATCTGCATGTCCAGCCTATTGTCTCCTTATCTCATTGTATTTATCTTCTCACCAATTCCCCTCAATGTAAATGAGGTTTCCTTAGAAGTATTATGTAATTGGGTAGAAGTATGAATAGTGCTAGCGGGAGAGAGGAAATGGAGAGATTTGTTCTAAAAACAAAGTTTGTTATATATCCATCCGAATATCATTATTATTTTATTCGCGTCTTATTATGCTTTTAGAATGCATGCTTAAGGGTGTATGATGAGACCTAATTAAAGATAATAAATTGGTTTCCAAATCGCGACAAAAACCATCATTTTATAGTAAGCGTTTTTCCTTCCTTTGAGTGATTCTCTCTCAAGATCCAAGATTGGCATTGGTTTGTTGGCCAAAGTCAAGACATTTTTCCATTGCGAATGTGTTTGAATCACGAAAGCTTTGTTCCATATAGTACATCTTGGGCAAGTTGTGATTTGTTGGCCAAAGTCAAGGTCACTTCTTGTTCATCGACCTCGATTACGAAGCTTTCCCCCTGTCAATTGGTCACGCTTAACTGGTTTCATTAAGCTTGTTGAGCCAAAGCCAAGGCTTAGTTGATTCAGAGGAAAAAGGTTAGGGAATATATCAGATATATTGGCATTTATTGGATATATGTTTCGGACTTGGAGGTCCACCTACTGGATCTAGGAATTGGATAAGATCCAATTGATCTTACAGATCTACCTAGTTAAGTTTCATACAACTTGTTGGCCAAATTCAAGGTTGTGTGTTATTTAACGGGATCCTAGCCAACTAGGAAACTAGGTTTCCCGAGTACTCCACAGAGGGATAGAGGCTCGCCGTAAAATAATGGGAGGCAAATATTAAATTTGCAATTTCGTTTAGATACTTGCCAATACGTGCTCATTTCATTTTTTGTCATTAATAATTTATAAATATATTTGTTGGACTAATATTCAATTGTTGTTTTAATTGAACAGTTGGACTGTATTCAAACTACTTCATTTATAGTTGGTTATATAATTGGATTATAGTAATCAATACATTTGAATTTAACCGATCATTTATAGTTGGTTATATAGCTAGACTATAGTAATCATTACATCTGATTATACCCGAAATCGTTGATTGGATAGTTGGACTATAACAATCATTATAACTTGAAAGTTTAGCGTCAAATGACATAATCCTAAGTGAAAAATATCTTTTACGACTTTAATTTTCATATTGGGAAATGAATCTCAAGATAGTCCTGGGAGTTGAGAAGTTACTCTATTTGATAGAGCAACCTCCCGGGCCTAAGCTCGGAGTTGAGCAAATAGTAGAGCATGAGCTTTGGAAGACTCATCGTGATGATAAATTTAGTGCTCAATCCATTATGCTTGCCGCAAAGACTCATAAATTTCATCGTCAGAACTAAGGATTAGATCTTTATACCATGATGATGAAATTAAATGATCTTTATAGATCTAACATTAGATCTTAAAAGTACAAAAGAAGCTCTTACGCTCGCGTATGTCAGAGGGTACATCTGTCGAGCATTAGGTGTCGCAGATGATTGCTGACATCAACAACTAGGTTAGTTGGGCATTACCTACGAGGTCGAGACTTCCATAGATTTGATCTTATAGTCTCTACCCGAATGCTGGGGCGGGTTCATAATGAACCAAGAGAAAACTCTTCGAGGGTTAATGGCTATGCTCAAGGAGGCAAAGCCGGAGCTTCCAAATGGGTAAGAAGCACAAGACGCATCTTACTTCGACATCTCAGAATGCCAAGGCTTGGCCTGAAGACTTCTGGGGGTGTGAAGAAAATGGGCAAAGGCAAAATTGTCACAGTCTTCTAGGAAGACAAATGACATATCCCAATATATCTGCCTAAACTGTGGCAAACGAGATCACTGGAAGCGTGATTGCCGTATGGACAAGGCAGAAATGAAGAAAGTGAAGACAAGCAATAAATGTGTCCACTACCAATTTTAAAATTGGATTTTGATACTGGATGTGGTACATACATATGTACTGATGTGCGAGATCTGCTGATTAGAAGGAGACTGGCTTCAGATGAGATCAAACTATAAGTCAGAAACGGGATGAGAGTCGCTGTTTTGGCTATGGGAACCTAAGTTTTGGAACTGCCCTTTGGGCATGTACTTAAATTAGGAAAGTGTATAATGTATAAAGACTAGAAACATTATCTCTATATCTACTATAACCCATTGCAGGTATACCTTTATGTTCCAGAACATCGGGTGTTTTTCTTATAAAGATGATATTGAGATATACACATTAGATGTGAATAACAATATTTATATTTTGAATATAAATGAATCTCAAACATATAATATGACAAACAAAATCTCAAACAGAATAAATCTATTGAGACTTAAAAGTGGCATTGTTGTTTGGGACACATTAACAAGACTCGTATATCCACACTTTCGAAGAGTGGATACTAGGACGTATTTGATTCTAATTCAAATGATGTCTACGAATCTAGTTTATTAGGCAAAGTGCCTAAATACCTTTTACTTGGTAAAAGTACAAATGCCACCGATCTGTTAGCCCTCGTTCATAGTGACGTAAGTGGGCCCATGTCAAGCTAGGCTAGAGGTTGATATAAATACTTCGTAACCTTTACGGATGTTGCATCGCGTTATGGTTATGTGTATCTTCCAAAACACAAGTCGGAAACTTTTGATATAATCAATGAGTTTCGACACGAAGTAGAAAGACAGACCGGCTAAAGTATTAAAAGATTACGATTGGACTGTGGTGGAAAATACTTGAGCAATAAGTTTCTCGATTACATGAAAGAGTATGGTATTCTTTCACATTGGACTCCTCCCGAGACACCTCAATTTGACGGTGTGTCCAAACAGAGAAATCGAAATTTGTGGTAAGGTTAATGATGAGTCGCTCTGAGCTACCAATTTCCTTCTGAGGATACGCAGTAAACAGTGCAATACTTATTTTGAATAAAGTTCCATGAAAATCTGTTAGACAGACTTCATATTAGATATGAACAGGAAATAAACCGGGTTTCTCATTCCTGAAGATTTGGGAATGCTGGGCATGCTCTAAATGAATGGATGATACCAAACTAGAACCCAAATTGGATAAGTGTCTATTTGTAGGTTGTTCTAGGGTAACCAAAGTATAGTACTTATACAACTCACAAGAGAACAATGTAATTGTTGTTCTCCATGCGGCTTTCCTAATAGGAATTCCTATATGAAGAGATAAGTGGGAGGAAAGTAAGACTCGATGCAAATCAAAGTAATACTGTTCCAGGCACCGAGTCCTCACGGAACACCAACAGTTCATCAGGGATCAAACTGTATCAATAATATTCGAATACATAAGAATCGCGTAGGTCGGAGAGAGTCAGAAAACAACCTGGGAGGTATGGGTTTCTGATCTCACCTCATGTAGATGTCAATCTTATTGAGGAAGATGAACCGGCTACGTATGAGGAAGTGATACAAGGTATCGACTCCATTTATAGCAAAGTGCCATGGAGTCCGAAATGGATTCCATGTATACCAACTAAGTTTGGATACTGGTTGATGTACCAGAAGGCATTGTGCCTATTGATACTAAATGTGTCTTCAAGGAAGACATATATGGATGGCAACATACAAATGTACACAACTAGGCTTTTACAGAAAGGGTATCGTCAACGACATAGTGTCGACTACGACGACACCTTTTACATGTTGCCATGATTAAATCCATTCGGATAATGCTTGCAAGTGATGCATATTTCATTTATGAAAAATGGCAGCTGAACGTCAAAAGCCACTTTCTTTAAATGGAAACCTTTTGGAGGATGTTTATATGCAACATCCTGACGGTTTTGTCGTGCCAAAACATGCAAACAAGGTTTGCAAGTTAAATCGATCTATTTATGGATTGAAGCAATCATAGAGTTCTTGGAACCAACGTTTTGATGAGATCATAATGGTATATAATTTCATTCAAAACGAATATGATTCTTGTGTATATAAGAAGGTTAGTGGGAGCGCACTGACAATGAATGTCCTATAAGTTGATGATGTATTGCTTCTTTGCAATAATATTCCTATAAGATAATCTGTGAAAGCTTGGCTTTCATTAAAATTCTCCATGGAATACCTGGGAGAAGCAGGCTTTATTCTAGGAATAAAGATCTATTGAGATAGATCTAGAAAGCTGCTGACAACCCTCCCAGAGCTCGTACGTTTTTGAAATGTATGTGACCTGATGTCTCCTATGCTTTGAGCATATGTAGACGCTATAAGGCCAATCCAGGTGATGGTTACTGGATTGATGTAAAGAACATCCTTGAGTATCTTAGACGAACTAAGGATGCATTCTTAAGCTATGGATGATGAGAACTTGAGGTGACTAGGTTCTCCACTGTAAGTTTCCAAACCGATAAAGACGACTTTAAGTCGCAATAGGGGTATATATTTAGTTTGAATAACAAAACAGTGAGCTAGAAATCTTCCAAGCAAGATACTGTTGCCGAATAAATAAAAAAAGCATAATATTGTTGCAGCTGAGGCAGCAAAAGAAGCATTTTGGATCCATATAATCCTAATTGTATTAGGTGTAGTTCTGTTAGTAGTTGAGCTGGGCTACAACACAGGCTAAGGAACCTCGGTCTCATCAAGGATCCAAGTATATACTTCGACTATTTCATCCGATTCGTCAGATCATAACATTGCAAATCCGCTGACGAAAACTGTTTCTCAGCAGAAGTTTGAGCGACCCGTACATAGTTCAGGTGTAGGACACTTGAGTGATTGGCTATAGGCAAAGTGGGAGATTGTTGGATAATTATGACCCATAGCATCACTATTTGTACAGCACATGGTGTTGTTGTACAAATTAACTATGTGACAAAGGAAATTTCTCTTTTATCATTTGTAATTGGATTACCGGGATATATATAAATGATAACAGTCTATATGATTAGTACTAGATTAATAAGATATGAGACAGTATTAATCCACGTAAGGTTTAATCATTAAATATCCATAGTCATAGTATTATCGAGATTGGACATCGATAATACGAAATAGGCTAGTATTATACTTGTGTGTGTTATGGAAGCGTAAAGGCATAGTTCTCATATATTTGGTATTGGATACTCATGCAAGTGTAATAGGATATTCTGTTTACCGATGGTACAGAAATAGCTTCGCTCTGGATAGACCCCTCGGAATCCCATTGGTAGTATGACTATATGTCTATGAGAATCCGAATCAGGGTAGGTGTATTTGGTCTTAACCTGAGACTTGCATCGCTAATACTTGCGACAATCATTATACTTTGGTTTTATTCGTCCAGGGCTTTAACATGTTCTGTGTACGCCTCTTCTGGGTATACTGAGAATCTTAGTCTATTGGGGGTGATGTCAAGATGGAAGTGTCACTTCATTCATATGGAGATGATGATCACGTAGGATACGAAACTTATACTCTTATGTACTGCAGTCATCGGGATAATATGACTAGGTCATGATTATCCGATTATAGAGACTAGTTACCAGAGATCCGATATATGCTTCGTACGGGGAAGACACAATTCCAGCCCTAGGCCTAGCATGTGATATCGATACTGGATCGTAATACGCAATACTACGTATACTACGCCTGACAAAGATCTTATATTTCGTAGAAGAATATTTCTGGAGAATCGGGAAGGCACGATGTTTTGCTAGAAGCCAACCATGTCTTGTAAATCGTTAAGAATGTGGTACTGGGTACGCACGTGTTCGGATAGTCCAATGACCATATTTACTGCCAACATATCCAGGGATCTCTTGGGTCGCTTCCCGAAGATTCACCGTTGAGATTTGACTCGAACATAATTAATCTAGGATTAATTATGAGAGAGAAAATTAATCTGGGATTAATTACGGCAAAAATTAATCTGGGATTAATTATCAGAGAAAGAATTAATCTGGGATAATTGCATCAAGAATTAATCTGGGATTAATTCGACTAGAAGAGAGAACGCAATTAATTTGGAATTAATCGGTAAAAGAAATTTAATAGTTAAATTGGATTTTTCTATTTGGGCTAAAATAATATATCGGATATATTAATTGAAATTAGATTTCAACACGGAATTAAAATTGGATTTTAATTCAAGCGAACGAATTAATTTAGAATTAATTCGTAAGCGACTTTCGTAATAATTCTACGAGGCATAATTATTTAATTAAATTAGATTTAATTATGTCACAACGGTAAATTCGTTTAGTTTAGAATTAAACGAACTCGGGCCCAAGCGAAGTTATGTGTTGGATTGCGCGACTTAAATTTTGAATTTAAAGTGGGACCCACTAACTTACATCAAATGTCTACACAAGTGATGGAAGTTGTTATTCGGTTGAAAAAATCTTAGATTGCTTTTTGCACACTCAAGCCAATTACAACACTCAACTTTAGTATTTATTAATTTTGTCAACTTTGGAAGTAGATAGAGTTACTATTCACAGCAAACACATTTTTCTCTCTTCGTCCTCTCATTGGCCGATTCTTTGCTACTCTTGGAGGGCAATTTTTTCTTTCATTTTTTGTTCTTGCTAGCACATAAAGGAGTGAATCACGGTGATAGGGAAACTCACCCAAGGGTTTAGAACTCTATTCCAAGCTTGGAGCTTCGTCTTCAACAAAGAAAAAGTCTTGAAATTCATCCAAGCAAAGTAAGTTTTTTCCGCAACTCCTCTTTGCTTTTCACACACAAATCACTCTTAGACGATCTTGGCATGTTCTAGGAACACTTACACATGTATGTTATTATCCATTGTGTTATATCGGATGGAAACCCAGACGTAAATTTCGTAGCCGAATCAGAATGGACGGTATTGCGGTCTGTACCTGTGATACAACTCCACGTACCACTTGGGAAATACTCATATACACGTGATTAACCCCCTTTTTTTGTTTGCTATTTATTTATTAACGCTCTTCCTGCTTTTGATTGTTTATTATAATTTTTGTTATCGCATTTCGTATTTCTTAATTTAATGTGCTTTTGGAACTATGTTATTGTGATTATTAATATTTATGGGTGTGTAAATTTGTGATAATTTGAATTACTTTGCATGAACTGCATAAGACTTGGCTATACCATTGTGTGAACCCGTCCATTATACTGGCATAAGTAAGGGACCATTCTGAACCTAACGGTTTGAGGTCTTCCCCTGCGAGGGGTGGTGCGGCCTTAAGTCTTTCCCAGTTCACACTGGGTGGCGACTCCTTTATTCTCCGGTTTAGTCCCCCGCGAGCTAATTTGTACTCTCTACGGGCTGCAAGCCTAACAATGTCGTGGTCGCCGAACATCATAGGCATAGCGGTAATGTTGGACAATTATGACCCATAGCATCACTATTTATAAAAGACATGGTGTTTTTGTACAAATTAACTATGTGACAAAAGAAATTGCTCTTTTATCATTTTGTAATTGGATTACTTGGATATATAAATGATAAAAGTCCATATGATTAGTACCAGATTAATAAGATATGAGATAATATTAATCCACGAAAGTTTTAATCATTAAAAATGCCTAGTCGTAGTATTATCGAGACTGGACATCGATAATGCGGAATAAGCTAGTATTATACTTGTGCGGGTTATGGAAGCTTAACGGCATAGTTCTCATATATTTAAGTATTGGATACTTATGCAAGTGTGATATGAGGTTCTGTTAGCCATTGGACTGGGAACAGCTTCGCTCTGGATAGACCCATCGGAGTCCCATTGGTAATATGACTATGTGTCTATGGGAATCCGAACCAGGGTAGGTGTATGTGGTCTTAACCTGAGACTTGCATCACTAATACTTGCGACAATCAGTATACTTTGGTTTTGGTCATCCTTAGCTTTAACAGGTTCTGTGTGCGCCTCTTCTGGGTATACTGAGAATCATAGTGTATTGGGTGTGATGTCAAGATGGAAGTATCACTTCAGTCATATGGAGATGATGATCACGCAGGATATAGAACTAGTACTCTTAAATGCTGCAGCTATCGGGATAGTATGACTAGGTAATGATTATTCGATTACAGAGACTAGTTGCTAGTGATCCGATATATGCTTCGTACGGGGCAGACACAATTCCATCCCTAGGCCTAACATGCGACATCTGATATTGGATCGTATTACGCAATAGATGGTATACTACGCCCGATACAGATTATATATTCCTCATTGAATATGGGTAGGCACGATGCTTTGCTAGAAGCCAACCATGTCTTGTAAATCGGTGAGAACGTGGTACAGGATACGCACGTGTCGGATAGTCCGACAACCGTATTTACTGCCAAAATATCCAGGGATCTCTTGGGTCGCTTCCTAAAGATTCACCGATGACATTTGACTCGAACAGAAAATTAATCTGGGATTAATTATGAGAGAGAAAATTAATCTGAGATTAATTACGGCAAAAATTTATCTTGGATTAAATTCGTCTAGAAGAGAGTACGCGATTAATTTGAAATTAATCGGCAAAATAAATTTAATAGTTAAATTGGATTTTACTATTTAATTTATTCAATTGGGCTAAAATAATATATCGGATATATTAATTGAAATTGAATTTCAATACGGAATTAAAATTGGATTTTAATTCAAGCGAACGAATTAATTTGGAATTAATTCGTAAGCGACTTTCGTAATAATTTTTCTAGGCATTATTATTTAATAAAATTGGATTTAATTACGTCGCGACGGAAAATTCGTTTAATCGGATTAAACGAATCTGGGCCCAAAGTGTGTTGTGTAAGCCAACTTGAATTTGTAATTCAAAATTGGGTGGGACCCACAACTCACATCACTTGTCAAAGGTGATGGTGGTAGTTGGCAAAAGTAATTGGTTTTCACAAAACCACTTACTTTTAACCAACCTTGTTTTTGGAAGACAAAATACACAACAACTTGGTTTTTGAAACATAAGACAAAACACAAAACTCTCTCTTTCTCCTCTCCTACCATTGTTGAACACTCTTCTTCCTTGGAGGAAAATTTTGTTTCAATTTTTGGACAAAGCTAGCACTTTGGGAGTCAATGAAATGTGATAGGGAAACTCATCCAAGAGTTTGGAACTCAAAAAGAGGGCTTGGAGCTTCTACATCCAACAAAAAGTTTTGAACTTCAACCGATCAATATGAGTTTTTCCGCAACTTATCTTGTAATATTAACACATGCCTAAAGAATTAATTGAAAGCCCATTGGACTTTAATTAAATTGGCATTGGATGCTAATTGGGCCTTTGAGACCCATTTAGATTGGATTTGGAATCCAAGTCTAAAAGGCACTATTAAAATTGTAATTGTTTAATTTGGAATTAAACACGAACTATTATTGGATATAATTTAAAATTGGATTTAATATTGTAGTTCGATATAATTCAAGAATACTTACTTTGAGTATTTATTCTTAAACGGGTTGGACTCGCGCAAATCAAATCGTTGTATGAACATTGGATGGTCATTAATCAAAGATTAATTAATTGGATTAGATTGATTGACAACATGCTTTGTGTGAATACTTAGATGTATTTATATGAATAATGTATATCGGATGGATATTAGTTGGGTGGGGGCAATTTTGGAAATTATTGTAAATTTGGAATTTATTAAATTGGACCTGGGTGTCCAGCCTTTCACCTCCTTATCTCTTTGTATTTCTCTTCTCACCAATTCCCCTCAATGCAAATGAGGTTTCTTTATGTATTATGTAATTGGGTAGAAGAATGTAATGTGCTAGCAGGAGAGTAGCAAGATAGAGTGATTTTTTCTAGGAACAAATTGTATTATATATCCATCTGTATATAATTATTAATTTATCACGCCTTATTATGCTTTTAGAATGCATGTTTAAGGGTGTATGATGAGACCTAATCAAAGATAATAAATTGGTTGCCAATTTACTCGAAAAACCACCCACTTTAATATTAAGCATTTTCCTTCCATTGAGTGGTTCTCTCTCAAGATCCAAGATTGACTTTGATTTGTTGGCCAAAGTCAAGATCATTGTCCATCGCGGATGTGTTTGAACCACGAAAGCTTTGTTATATATCGCATGTCTTGGGCAGTTGTGACTTGTTGGCCAAAGTCAAGGTCACTTCTGTACATCGATGTGGATTACAAAGCTTTCCCACTGCCAATGGGTCACGCTTAACTGGAATTATTAAGCTTGTTGAGCTAAAGCCAAGACTTAGTTGATTCAGAGGAAAAGGTTAGGAAATATATTTTGGATATATATCTTGGACTTGGAGGTCCACCTATCGGATCTAAGAATTGGATGAGATCCAATTGATCTTAGAGATCTACCTAGTTAAGTTTCATACAGCTTGTTGGCCAAAGTCAAGGTTGTGTGTTATTTAACGGGATCCTAACCCTCTAGGAAACTGGGTTTCTTGAGTACTCAACAGAGGGTTAGAGGCTCACCGAAAAATAGTGAGAGGCCAATATTAAATTTGCAATTTCGTTTAATACTTGCTAAACGTGCTCTTTTATTTTTATTTATCGTCGTTATAAATATATATTAGTTGGACTAATATCTTTTATTGCTTTCATTGAACAGTTGGACTGTTTTCACACTACTCCACTTGTAGTTGGTTATATAGTTAGACTATAGTAACCATTACATTTTGAATGTACCTGAAATCGTTGATTGGATAGTTAGACTATTCCAATCGAGATGGCTGGAAAGATTAGTGTTAGGGACATTATCTTGGGAGATAATGCCTTTAACGGCTCTAATTTTCCAGATTGGGAAATGAATCTCAGGATAGTCCTGGGAGCTGATAAGTTACTCTATGTTATAGAGAAACCTCTCGGGCCTGAGCCCGGAGTTGAGAAAATGTAGAGCATGAGCTTTGGAAGACTCATCGTGATGATAACTTGAGTGCTTAATCTGTCATGCTTGCCGCAATGACTCCTCAATTTCGTCGTCAGAATAAAGGATTTGATCATTAAAGTATGATGTTGAAATTGAAGGATCTTCACAGATCTAACCTTAGATCACAGAAGTATGAATTGCAAAAGAAGCTCTTTCGCTCGCGTATGTCAGAGGGTATATCTGTCGAGCACTATGTGTCGCATTGATTGTTGAGATCGAATAGCTCGGTCAGCTGGGCATAACCTTCGAGGCCGAGACTTCCATAGATTTGATCTTACATTCTTTGCCCGACTGCTGGGGCGGGTTCGTCATGAACTATAACATGATGAACCAAGAAAATACTCTTGGAGAGTTGATGGTGATGCTGAAAGAAGTAGAGCCACAGCTTCTGAGGGGAAAGAAGCGCGAGGTGCACCTTACTTCGACATGCCAGAAGGCTAAGGCTTGGCCGAAGGCTTCTGGGGGTGTGAAGAAAAGGAAGAAAAAAGGCAAGGCTAAATCATCAAAGTCTTCTAGAAAGACGAAGGACATATCCCAGGATGTCTGCCTACACTGTGGCAAACGGGGTCACTAGAATTGTTACTGCCGTGAGTACAAGGCATACATGAAGGAAGTGAAGGCGGGCAAGGCTCCGGCTTCAGGTATGTTTGTTATAAACATGTCCACTACTGGTTTTATAAAATTGGATTTTTGATTCTGGATGTGGTACTCACATATGTACTGATGTGCAGGATCTGCTGATTAGCAGGATACTGGCTTCAAATGAGATCGACCTACGAGTTAGAAATGGGACGAGAGTCGCTGTTTTGGCCGTTGGGACCTATGTTTTGTATCTGCCATTGGGCCATGTAATTACATTATGTGACTGTTATTATGTACCTAGTTTGACTAAGGAACATCATCTCTGTATCTAGTTTAACCCGATGCGGGTATACCTTTGTATTCTTGAACACTGGGAGTTTTGTATATAAAGATGACATTTTGATATGTACAGCAGATGTTAATAATAGTCTTTATATTTTGAATATAAACGAATCTCAAACATATAATATGACAAACAAAAGGCTCAAATTGAGTAAAACAGATGAAACTTATATGTGGTATTGTCGTCTGTGACACATTGACAAGACTCGTATATCCACACTTTCGAAGAGTGGATACTTGGACGGATTTGATCCTAATTCATATTATGTCTACGAATCTTGTTCATTAGGCAAAATGCCTAAAAAGCCTTTTAGCGGTAAAGGTGTACGTGCCACCGAGCTGTTAGCCCTTGTTCATGGTGACGTATGTGGGCCTATGTCTAGCTAGGCTAGAGGGGGATATGAATACTTTGTAACCTTACGGATGATGCATCGCGTTATGGTTATGTGTATCTTATGAAACACAAGTCGGAAACTTTTGAGAAATTCAAAGAGTTTCGACACGAAGTAGAAAAACAGACCGATAAAAGTATTAAAACATTACGGTCGGACCGTGGTGAAGAATACTTAAGCAATTTGTTTCTTGATTACTTGAAAGAGTATGGTATTCTTTCAAAGTGGACTCCTCCCGGAACAGCTCAATTGAACGGTGTGTCCGAACGGAGAAACCGAACTTTATTGGACATAGTAAGGTTAATGATGAGTCGTACTGAGCTACCAATTTCCTTCTGGGGATACGCATTGAACAGTGCAATACTTATTTTGAATAAGGTTCTGTCAAAGTCTATTGGACAAACTCAATATAATATATGGACAGGAAAGAAACCGAGTTTCTCATTCTTGATGATTTGGGGATGTTGGGCATATGTTAAACGTTTGGATGGTACCAAACTAGAACCCAAATCAGATAAGTGCCTATTGGTAATTGGTTATCCTAGGAAAACCATTGAATATTACTTCTACATCTCACAAGAGAACAAGATATTTGTTGCTCTCCATGCGGTTTTCCTCGAAAAGGAATTCCTAGATGCAGTGGTAAGTGAGAGGAAAGTATAACTTGATGAAAATCGGAGTGATACTATTCCTAGCACCGATCCCTTCACGGAATACGAACAGTTCATCAGGGATAAGACTGTTCCATAATCTTCTAATACACAAGAACCGCGTAGGTCGGAGAGAGTCCGAAAATAACCATAGAGGTATGAGTTTCTGATCTCACCTCATGTAGATATTAATCTTTTTGAGGAATAAAAACCGGCTACGTATGAGGAAGCGATACAAGGTATCGACTCCACTTTATGACAAGATGTCATGAATTCCGAAATGGATTCCATGTATACCAACCAAGTTTGGACACTGGTTGAAGTACCAGAAGGCATTGTGCCTATTGGTTGAAAATGGGTCTTCATGGTGAAGACATACATGGATGGCAACATACAAACATACAAAGGTAGGCTTGTACCGAAAGGGTATCGTCATCAACATAGTGTCGATTACGATGAAACCTTTTACCCGTTGCTATAATTAAATCCATTCAGATAATGATTGCTATTACTACATATTTAGATTATGAAATATGACAGATGGACGTCAAAACCATTTTCCTTAACGGAAAACTTTTGGATGATGTTTACATACAACAGCCTGACCGTTTTATCGTGCCAAAACATGCAAACAAGGTTTGTAAGTTAAATCGATCCATTTATGGATTGAAGCAAGCATTGCGTTCTTAGAACCAACGTTTTGATGAGATCATAATAGTATATGGTTTCATTCAAAATGATTATGATTCTTGTGTATATAAGAAGGTTAGTGGGAGCGCACTGACATTGATTGTCCTATATGTTGATGATGTATTGCTTCTTAGCAACGACATTCCCATATTAAAATCGGTGAAAGCTTGGCTTTCATTAAAATTCTCCATGAAATTCTTGGGAGATGCAACCTTTATTCTAGGAATACGGATCTACTGGGATAGATCTAAAAGTTGTTGGCACTCTCCGACAACTCGTACATTGACAAACATGTACGCGACCTGGTGTCTTATATGCTTTGAACATCTACAGTCACTATCAGGCTGATCCAGGTGATGGTCACTGGATTGATGTTAAGAACATCCTTTAGTATCTTAGACGAACTAATGATGCTTTCTTAATTTATGGAGATGGAGAACTTGAGGTGACTGGGTTCACCAATGCAAGTTTCCAAACCAAAAAATGACTATTAGTCGCAATAAGGGTACATATTTTGTTTGAACATCGTAGTAGTGAGCTGGAAATCTTCCTAGCAAGATACCGCTATCGATTAAACAAAAGCTGAATACATTACTGTGGCTGAGGCAGCAAAAGAAGCATTTTGGATCTATAAATTCCTAATTAGATTAGGAGTAGTTCTGTTAGCAGCTGAGCTGGGCTACAGCACAGGCTAAGGAACCGCGGTCTCATCAACGATCCAAGTATGTACTTCGATGGTTTCATCTGATTCGTCAGATCACACATTGTGGCGATGTGAAGATCGAAAAGACCATTTCAGATGATAACCTTGCAGATCCGCTGATCAAAAAGCTATTTCTCAGCAAAAGTTTGAGTAACCCATACATAGTTCAAGTGTTGGGTATAGGCTAAGTGGGAGATTATGGGACAATTATGACCCATAGTATCACTTTTTGTAAAAGACATGGTGTTTTTGTACAAATTAACTATGTGACAAAGGAAATTGCTCTTATATCATTTTGTAATTGGATTACTTGGATATATAAATGATAAAAGTCTATATGATTAGTACCGGATTAATAAGATATGAGACAATATTAATCCACGAAAGGTTTAATCATTAAATATCCCTAGTCGTAGTATTATCGAGACTAGACATCGATAATGCGGAATAGGCTAGTATTACACTTGTGCGCGTTATGGAAGCTTAACGACATAGTTCTCAAATATTTAAGTATTAGATACTTATGCAAGCGTGATAGAAGGTTCTGTTAGCTGTTGGACCAGAAACAGCTTCGCTCTGGATAGACCCATCACAGTCTCATTGGTAGTATGACTATGTGTCTATGGGAATCCGAATCAGGGTAGGTGTATGTGGTCTTAACCTGAGACTTGCATCGCTTATACTTGAGATAATCAGTATACTTTGGTTTTGGTCATCCGGAGCTTTAAAAGGTTCTGTGTACGCCTCTTCTGGGTATACTGAGAATCGTAGTGTATTTGGTGTGATGTCAAGATGGAAGTATCACTTCAGTCATATGGAGATGATGATCACGCAGGATACAAAACTAGTACTCTTAAATGCGGCAGCTATCGGGATAGTATGACTAGGTAATGATTATCCGATTACAGAGACAAGTTGCTAGTGATCCCATATATGCTTCGTACGGGGAAGACACAATTCCAACCCTAGGCTTAACATGTGACATCCGATATTGGATCGTATACGCAATACATTATATACTACGCCTGATACAGATTACATATTCCTCGTTGAATATATATGGAGAATTGGGTAGGCACGGTGTTTTGCTAGAAGCCAGCCATGTCTTGTAAATCGGTGAGAACGTGGTATGGGGTACGCACGTGTCGGATAGTCCGACAACCGTATTGACTGCCAACATATCCATAGATCTCTTGGTTTGCTTCCCAAAGATTCACCGATGATATTTGACTCGAACAGAAAATTAATCTGGGATTAATTATGAGAGAGAAAATTAATCTGGGATTAATTACGGTAAGAATTTATCTGGGATTAAATTCGTCTAGAAGGGAGAACGCGATTAATTTGGAATTAATCGGCAAAATAAATTTAATAGATAAATTGGATTTTACTATTTAATTTATTTAATTGGGCTAAAATAATATATCGGATATATTAATTGAAATTAGATTTCAATACGGAATTAAAATTGGATTTTAATTCAAGCGAACGAATTAATTTGGAATTAATTCGTATGCGAATTTCGTAATAATTTTGCTAGGCATTATTATTTAATTAAATTGGATTTAATTACGTCGCGATGGAAAATTCATTTAGTCGGATTAAATTAATCCGGGCCCAAAGTGTGTTGTGTAAGCCAACTTGAATTTGGAATTCAAAATTGGGTGGGACCCACAACTCACATCACTTGTCAAAGGTGATGGTGGTAGTTGGCAGAAGTAATTGGTTTTCACAAAACCACTTACTTTTAACCAACCTTGTTTTTGGAAGACAAAATACACAACAACTTGGTTTTTGAAACATAAGACACAAAACACAAAACTCTCTATTTCTCATCTCCTACCATTGCTGAACACTCTTCTTCCTTGGAGGAAAATTTTGTTTCAATTTTTGGACAAAGCTAGCACTTTGGGAGTCAAAGAAAGGTGATAGGGAAACTCATCAAAGAGTTTGGAACTCAAAAAGAGGGCTTGAAGCTTCTACATCCAACAAAAAGTTTTGAACTTCAACCGATAAATGTGAGTTTTTCCACAATTTATCTTGTAATATTAACACATGAATCAATGTTTAGGATCCTTGGCATGTCTTAGAGACACTAACAGGTAAACCTCGCTTCACTCCTACAGATGGCGACTCCACTGGGGATAGAGAATCGGCCCCGAAACAATGCCTTGTAGTGTCTGTGGCTTTGGCTTTGGTTAAAAAAGTCTCATATATTTTGCATACCCTTCTTACCCCTGATGGCGTCATGTATCATGAAGTTGCTTTCACTCAAGGCGGTGGATCGTTATGTGATGATAACCGTCACTCGTTGGCACATACCCTAGGGTATAAAAAAGGCGTGCACACTTGCTCGCTCGAACCCTTGAGTGGGGAGACCTAGTTGTGTACAACGCTTCGCCGATGAGAGCCTTATCCATACCCTTGTAAGCCCACATGCGAACCATAGTTATATGTCCTATAGAAGTTACCCCTCATGCTTGTGTTTGGGCTCATTATCATTTGGATCCATTTGTGCCTCTCGTCATATGATACGAACTTGTTGGGGCACTTAAACTGGGACGAGTTTGTATCTTATGATGATTGGGCCAAAGGTTTCCAAAATGATGATAGACCACCTTGTGTTTGGGCCCCCTATCATTTGAAGTTATTTAGCCACCTTATCGCAAAAGTGTAAACCTGTTGGGCCTTTTCAACTGGGACAAATTTGTACCTCGCGATAATCTGATTGAACGCTTTAAAATGGTAATGGGCCAACTAGTATGAAAACCTTGATGGGCTTAGAAGGTCCAAACATGATCCGAATATGCCAGATGCATGATTCCGATATCTGCACTGGCTTTCATCTAGGAAGGATACGCCTTGTTATGGCATATTTGTATACTTTTGGATATCTCCAAGTCCATCCCCGCCACAACCGTGATTACCGAGGGCCCAATTCGTCATTTATAGACAATATCACGATCCCCATAATAGGCTTAGTCAATATTATAAATGGCCGGTCTTTGTCTTTTACAGATGAAGAGGGAATGAGGTAGCCAAGGTTCACCCCTGTAGCGTAAGAGGGAATTATTTTGCGTACCCCACATTGGTGCATAAAATAAGCAATACCTATGGCAGAAATGGACTTACCACGAGTGTGGGAGGAATAAGGTCAAAAGGGTATATGCTGTTTTGATAACCACATGCATCTCATGCATACACGTATCATGCTGACCCCCTGTCCTAAAAGCCATCATAGATATCCGTTGGGTTAGGGAAGAAGGAAGACTTGTCAGGAAAAGGTTAGCAAGCATGGATACGTCAGGTAGTGAAGATTCCCGCATGGATCAATTGGAGACCAACATCACCAAAATTACCGAGCAACTACAAGCTTTGACCAACGCTATGGCCAATCTGATAGTACCCCGCATAGTGGGAACAGAAAACAACGAGAATGAAAGGTGTGAGGAGCCCCCGAATAGGATGAGCGAAGAAATCCCTATTTTTGATGATGACATGGCTGAGTATGTCTTGGGAAGGATAGCCGGGTCTCAGGCAGAGTTATAGAAACTCAGAGAACAAGTAGTGTAAGTTACCCGCAAGATGAAGGGAAAACATGAAGATCTATTAGACTATGATGCGATGACTTTTGAAGAACAGCTGCCTCCCTAGTTTAAGATGCCTGACATAGCCAAGTTCAACGGAAAAGGAGATCCAATGGTCCATCTCCGACAATATGTTTCAGTGATGAGTTCAGTGGGTTTGTCGAAGTGACAGATGCAGAAGATGTTCAGGATGTCACTGGAAGTGGCGCCAGTAGTATGGTATCATGGCCTAGAGAAAAAGGTAAGGGATGACTGGAGGGCACTAGCGGAGGCCTTTCTGAACCAATATGTCACGAACATGGAGATAGACTTGTCACTCCGTGATCTAGAAAACACCAAACAAAATCCAGAAGAGACCTTCAAAGATTATGTGGATCGCTGGAGAAGCCAACTCTTGAAGATGCAGACACGGCCCTCGGAGAATGACCAGATTAAGATGATCATTAAGGGCACCAAACCCTCATTTATAAAAAGCTGAGAAGGATGACCTCAATGATTAGCGACTTTCGACAGTTTAGAGAAACTTTCATGGAATCGAGGAAGAGGAAGCCGAGAACCGAAAGTTTTATGGCCAAAATAGAAAGACCATTGGGGGCCTTCAGGGACCAAGCTCGCTCCTGCTAAGGTCGCCGACATCGGAAACAGGCGATTCTCCAATTTTGGTAGACCTTTGTCAAAGGTGTTTGAAAAGCTGAAGAGGTAAGGACTCCTAAGACCTTTAGAACCTAAACCACTTCCAAACTCTGTACCACACCACTTCGACCTAAACCTATATTGTCACTTCCATCAGCAAAAAGGCCACGAAATCGACAATTGCACTCGTCTTAGGCATCAGATCCAAGACCTCATTGACACCAATAAGATACCCGACCCAGAAAGAGAACAACCCAACACACACGGAAACCCACTACCCAACTACCACTCCGTTCCACCACCCACCTACATGATCAACTTTGGCCTGCCTAAAAGCTTTGTCCTCCAAACTATCAACCACCAATCTTCTTGCATGGGGATATAGGACAACAGCAGTGAAGATGAAATAGAGCAGGGGAGAAGAGGAAGATAAATGGGAAGAAGAACTACTGCAGTTGGAGAATCTGACGCTCAAAGAAATCAAGAAGACGGAAGAAGACAAGACTGCAAATGACAAAGATGTTTATTTTCCTCACTTATTTGATTGTAATCCTGCATTTATTAATCATAAAGACATTGATTTTGCTTACTTGTTCGAGTCTTTTCCTGTTAGTCTACATCATAACATGCATGACATGAGCATATTTGACATTGACTCAACAAAGACAAATGCATTTAATCTTGGTACATGTGGAAACCCCAAGGAAATTTCAATTGCAAGTAAGGTTACCTCTGACGAGTGGAAAGAATTAGAGAGAATATTAATAAAATATACAAAAGTATTCACCTGGTCCTATGAAGACATGCCAGAAGTGGACAGGGGTATTGCCCAGCACATGATACCAACTTATCCGAACATGAGACCAGTAAAACAGAAGCTCCGAAGAATTAGGCCAGAATGGGCTGAAAAGGTTAGGGAATAAGTCAAGAAGCAGATGGATGACATGATGGTTACCTCAAAGATCGAAGTATCTCACACCTGGAATGGATTCGAGAATGAATCTCAGAGGTCAAAATGCCTCAAAGATCAAAGCATCTCACACCTGGTATGGATTCGAGAATGAATCCCAGAGGTCGAAGCACCTCGCCATCAACTCAACTCAGTTCGGGAATAAATCCCTGAGATCAAAGCATCTCACACCCAGACCTCGAAGCACTTAGCCATCAACTCAACTCAGTTCGGTAATAAATCCCAGAGATCGAAGCATCTCACACCCAGGGGTTGAAGTACCTCGCCATCAACTCAACTCAATTTGGGAATAAATCCCAGAGATCGAAGCATCTCACACCCAGCATGGTTCGGGAACAAATCCCAGGGGTCGAAGCACCTCGCCATCAACTCAACTCAGTTCGAGAATGAATCCCAGAGATCGAAGCATCTCACACCTGGAATGGATTCGGGAATGAATCCCAGAGGTCAAAACGCCTCAGATATCGAAGCATCTCACACCCAGCATGGTTTGGGAACAAATCCCAGGGTTCGAAGCACCTCACCATCAACTCAACTCAGTTTGGGAATAAATCCTAGAGATCGAAGCATCTCACACCCAGCATGGTTCGGGAATAAATCAGCAGTCGAAGCACCTCACCATCAACTCAACTTTGTTCGAGAATAAATCCTAGAGATCAAAGCATCTGACACCCAGCATGGTTCGGGAACAAATACCAGGGGTCGAAGCACCTCGCCATCAACTCAACTTAGTTCGAGAATAAATCCCAGAGATCGAAGAATCTCACACCCAGCATGGTTCGGGAAAAAATCCCATGGGTCGAAGCACCTTGCCATCAACTCAACTCAGTTCGAGAATAAATCCCAAAGATCAAAGCATCTCACACCCAGCATGGTTCGAAAATAAATCCCAAGGGTCGAAGCACATCACCATCAACTCAACTCAATTCGGGAATAAATCCCAGAGATCGAAACATCTCACACCCAGCATGGTTCGGGAACAAATCCCAGGGGTCGAAGCACCTCGCCATCAACTCAACTCAGTTCAGGAATAAATCCCATAGATCGAAGCATCTCACACCCAGCGTGGTTCGAGAATGAATCCCAGGGGTCGAAGCACCTCACCATCAACTCAACTCATTTCGGGAATAAATCACAGGGGTCGAAGCATCTCACACCCAGCATGGTTCGGGAATAAATCCCAGGGGTCGAATCACCTCGCCATCAACTCAACTCAGTTCATGAATAAATCCCAGAGATTGAAGCATTTCGCAAAAGCAGCGAAACAACAGGTAAGTCTGGCAACGGCCGGTGAACCAGGTAAGTAAAAATGCATGCATGCATGACTTTGATAGGGTTAACACTGTCGTACATTGCACAAGCCCCATCAAAGTGGGGGTGACTGTAGACACTGCATTTTTGCATGAGCCCGATGATGAGCCCCATATGGATGCACTACCTGAAAAGTTGCAGAAGTTGCGAAAAATGAATGCTGGAAGGAAGGAAAACCTCCAAAATTAGCACCTCATCAGATTCTGACTCACTAGTCAGCCTCGAATTCGCTCAGTCAGTCGCGGTCCAAAGCCCATGCAATCCATCCAACCCCATGCAATCTATCCATACGCCAAAAACCCCATTCAATCCACATGCCCGAATCTCCTCATCAACACTTTCTAATTTAATGAGATTTTGGGATCCCATCCTTACCAATTTAACAAGATTTGAGATATCCTCATCACCAAAATTGAGATTGTATTCCCAAAATATTTTGAGAATATATCCCCCAAATCAACATGATTTGTTTCCCTATTTGGAGATCCCTTCAAATCATTATAAAAGGGACCTAAAATCATCTTCTTTGGGGAGGTTAGACGGCTAGACACACAAAGAAAAAAAATCTTGGACGACACCAATAAAAAACCCTTGAAGCCTTTCTTCTTCTTCTTTCACAGCAACAACCAACCCTTGAGGCCTCCCTTCTTCTTCTTTCACGGCAACAACCAACAATAAAAAATAGAAAACAGAAGCCAAAGACCGAAAACAACCAGCCAAAAAGACCAAAAAAAATAATTAAAAAACCATTGAAAATAGCAAACAAAAAACAGCATCCCAAAACCCAAAAAATAGCAAACAAAAAACAGCCCCAAAAACAACCAAAACAGCCGCCAAAAACAACCAAAAACAGCCCTAAAACAACCAAAAGCAGCAGCCAAAAATGACCAAAATAGCAGCAAAAAATAACCAAAACAGCAGCCAAAAAACAACCAAAAACAACAACCATGATCACTGAAAGAAACCACAACCAAAACAGCAAACCAAAGTTGTGAAAACAGAAACCAGAAAATAGCAAAATAGCAAGCAGAAACAATGAACCAGCAACCAACAATAGCGAACCAGCGATCCTTCCGGCGACGGCCTAATGCACTTCCGAGAAAGCAACTTAAAAGGTAAGACCTCAGGGCACCCTTAACACATTTATTTTCGTAGTTCCGGACGCTGCATGTCTGGCTGGACGTGAAATACGTCCAGCCGGGTATGCGAAGTCCTACATCAAAGACGGCAGAATTACTGATCACATTCTTTTCTCTCTTCGGCATTTTGTTAGTTATTTTTTTATCTTTTCAGTGTTATCTTTTTTATCGATTTGTTCGCTTTTATTGTTATTTTATTATTTTGTCGTTATTTTGTTTATGTTTTTCATGTTGATAACTTTACGCATATGCATGGTTATATTTTTATGACCGTTTACATTGCATTGATGATCATGTATGTTATTATCCCTTGTGGTATATCGGATGGAAACCCAGACGTAAATTCCGTAGCCGAATCTGAATAGATGGTAGTGCGGTCTGTACTTGGGATATAACTCCACGTACCACTCAGGAAATACTCATATACGCGTGATTAACCCCATTTTTGTTTGCTATTTATTTATTAACGCTTTTCCTGCTTTCGATTGTTTATTATAATTTTCGTTATCGCATCTCGTATTTCTTAATTTAATGTGGTTTTGAAATTATGTTATTGTGATTATTAATATTTATGGCTGTGTAAATTTGTGTTTATTCGAATTACTTTGCATGAACTGCATAAGACTTGGCTATATCATTTTGTGAACCCGTCCATTATATTGGCATAAGTAAAGGACCATTCTGAACCCAACGATTTGAGGTCTTCCCTTGCGAGGGGTGAGTGCGGCCTTAAATCTTTCCCAGTTCACACAGGGTGGCGACTCCTTTATTATTCGGTTTAGTCCCCCGCGGGCTAATCCGTACACTCTACGGGCAGCGAGCCCAACATTGTCGTGGTCTCTGAACATCCTAGGCATAGCGGTAAACCCCGCTTCGCTCCTATAGTGTTTAAAAATAGGTTGGAATACTTTTAAGTGAAGTTTTATCGTGGTGAGAAACGCGTGATTTCGAGAACCGGTTACGTGATTTCTGATAGTATCATTATACGCATAAAACGTTTTTGTCTCACCTATAAAAATAGCAAACAAACTCTGATTGAGCTGATTCTTGAATCATCAGACTCATTTTTCTGAGACAAATAACTTTCGTGTTGAACACATTTTGAAATTTGTATTAGAAGAGCTCCAAAAATTTAAATTTCCGTGAAAGCCCCATGACATGGGCCTTATTACAATTTTCGAGGGTCAAAACATAATTTTTCGAAACTTTTCTATATATACCCAATCTTTTCTGAAAACACTGAAATGGAAAAAGAAACCTAAATACCCCTCCACCTTGTGGTGGTTGGCGGCAGCCCCCAGAATGCCGGCAATGGTTAGAGGAATAAGAGAAACATGCGAGTCTTATTTTCCTAATCCTGGGTAGTCACTTCATTTCACGGCCTGAGCCACCCGCCAAATTGAAACTTTCAGAGAGTACTACAAGGTTACGGTGTCGGTTTTACAAAATGGAGCATAGTTTCGTGTGAATCGAGAGAGAAAGATGAGGATAAATAGTGACCCGTGGTGATCAGTAGCTTTGATCAGAATTTTGTCGATTCCAGCGTATTCGTGAGATTATTTGGAGTCTGTATATGCCCTCGAAATCTCGGTAAGACCTCTCGGTAAAAAGTCGCTAATTTCAAGTTTATCGTTAAATGTTTGAATGTTTACAGTAGCTTCGTAGAGTAGCTTAATGATATAAATTGAATTGTTTGTGTATGAGCATATTGAATATGTACATTTGGTAAAATTCAAGTGAAAACGGAACGAGTTAAATTGATCCGATAGAATATACAAGTTTCCGGGAAAAGTGGGTTTTGCATGTATTGATGTGTTTTTTATTGTAATGATGATTATGAGTTATATATGATAATACGATAATGTTTGGATAAATTTGGGTAGGTTCGGAGGGTTCAGGATCCTTCAGTGTTTGTGAAAACATTTTCGAAAGTTTTTTTCAAAAACACGTCAATCGAGGATTCAAGCTAACTAGTGGCATGAATTAATTTGTAATGATGTTTTAAGAATAATAGAACTAAAATCATTGAAATCGGACTTAAGATGATTGTCCTAGAAAGATCCGGAATTTTATCGTAGTTACGTTGAGAATATCGTAAATCACGATTCTAACGAAATTTCACCATTTATTTTGACAAATTTTACTATGACCTTGAGTGCTCACGAAGCCAGGTAAGTAACACATGTGATGAGTTCTCGAATCATTCTTTTCATATTATATATATATATATGTGTGTGTGTGTGTGTGAAAGGTTTAAGATAGTTAAAGATGGATTTGAGAAAAGACTTCGAGATCGGGTATAGTTGAGTTAGTCGACCATCACAGGTATTGGTATGGTCTTTCGTTATTATTATGATATGAAGTGAAATGTTTGAGGATAATGCTATGATATGAAGTGAGAGGTTCAATAATCTTAATGTATGTATGTATGTATGTATGTATGTATGAATGCACGTAAGGGTATGAACCTGTAACGATATGAAATTATGTATGTGAAAGAATACGTAAATGTATAAGTATATGAGTATGTATTCGTATATACATATGATGTTAAGATATGTATAGGTTGGGTACACAGAATCGATAAATGGAACAAGTCATTTTTTTTGATTTGGTATTAGCTTATATATGTGTACGCTATATGAATAAGTTGTTATTGTCTTATACATGTAAATTATTTATGTAGAGATTGGAAAGGTTAAGTGCGATAAGGAAGGAATATAAGCTAAGTTATCTTCAAATGGATATGTTCATTTGATAAAGATAAGATATGAGGACAATTAATGATATGACATTTGAATTCGTAGCAATATGGATATTCATATGTTTGAAACATATGTATGTATGTGAGTGTTTGAATGATGTTTTGGAGTGTTTGCCATGGATACGCTTGTGTATGAGAAGTCGTGCGCTGAGTTTGGTGTGTCGTGATATGTATTTAAGTGTGTATGTTTAATTGGTTGATGTTCTCTTGGAATAGTAGTC
The DNA here is from genome assembly GCA_019454045.1 of Zanthoxylum bungeanum. Taxonomy (NCBI): domain Eukaryota; kingdom Viridiplantae; phylum Streptophyta; class Magnoliopsida; order Sapindales; family Rutaceae; genus Zanthoxylum; species Zanthoxylum bungeanum. The sequence goes on from SKCR01039962.1 coordinate 47,985, forward strand.
GAGTTGGTTAGGAATCTGTTCGGACGAAATTCATTTCATATATATTCTAAAATAGGTAATGAGTCATGTACGAGCATTGTATGTGTAAACCAACTGTATTTATATATTGTTGAATGATATGATCTTTGATATATCAATTGTTATATGTGTTTCGTGGTTTGTTGCATGATATTTATAAATATGTCTGAGTGTCTGTATGTGTTGGAGTTGGTGCTTGGAGTTCCAATCTGAATTGTATATTTTATTATTTATTAATAAAATAACTATAAATTCATTTCATACCTTATTAATGGTATTGTCATTATGCCTATTAGATTGATATATAAATATGCTAAGAATGAAATCAACCTTAAAATAGTCTTGTAATAATACTGAACACTAGCTGGTCCGACATTGGGATAAGTATTACTATTGTAAATTATTCTTCAAGTATATATATTCCTAGTCGTTGGTTTTGGAATATGGTCGAATTCCTATAACCTAGAAGACTAGCACATGTCGTATATTGGAATTGGAGTTCCAATGGTTTAACCAGATGTACCATGAGTTTTGGAAACTCGTATAGACGTGTGGATATTGGTTGGACCGAATACTGAATGACTCACAGGTGATTCTTAATAGTTGGAAGTACACACCACCGTCAATAGGAATCTCCTCGAGTTGAGTAGCATATGTAAGCATTTGACTATAGGATAATATTGATTTTGTGTGAGATCCTCCACATTTTGGTGCCATATATGTTAGAAACCTTTCATGGTCTAGCCTCTGGATATTCATTGGGAGTGGACTGATGCACTCAATAATCAAGTACGAAGCAAGATATGATCTGTTGGCCCGTATGTGTACTATAAGGGGTTTAGGTATCCATGTGAGTAAGGTCACGATTCTTAAAGCTTTGGCCAAAGTCGATCACCTATGGTGGATTGCATCAGTTATGAAGAATCGTGGACATGTCGATTGAGATGTGTGCCTCAGAAACTTGACAGTGTATTCTATGTTTCCTAAGAACAACTCGGATAGCCTATGAAGGAGGGATTGTTAAACATATGTTATGACCTAGACTTGTATAGTTCTTAAAGGTCGTTCGTTCTTCGTGAATTCGGAGGTGGCCGAATTGCGTAAATATTAACTAGGCTTATATAATGAACGTGTCTAAACTTAGAGAGTCCCAATATGAAGTGTACTCGTTGAGCACTTGGATAGCCGATTGATTTTGATAAAAGATAATATTTGATATTATAATTATCATCTAAGATAATCAAGTATTATTGGATAATATTGATTATTTACTTTGACCTAATTGGATTGATTGGATTAATTCAATAATTGCACCAGAGCTTAATTGTAAATTCATAATTATCTCTACCATTTGAGGATATTATGGTAATTATAAGTATGTAATAATATATGGTTTTGGCTTGATTTAATTAGATTAAATCAAAGTGGAAAATATTGAACTAATCCATTTCCTAATCATTATCTTGATTTAATTGAATTAAATCAAAATGGTAGACAACGGAGATTAGTCACACTTAATTATATATATTTGGAAAAAATTAGATTAAGCCCACCTAAAAGTTTATTAAAGTTTTTATTAATTAAAAATTACCTAAGTTTTTCTATAAATATCAAGCTTTAGGAAGGTTTTAATTAAGAAAAGCAAAAGCTTGAGAAATCTAAAAATAAGCAAGAACTAGAGAAATTAGCCTAGTTAGAGAAGTGTTTAGAGAAGCTTGTGAGGTATCTATAATATTTCATCTAGGAGAAATTAAGATTGGATCTTGAAGTGAAGGTTGCTAGCATTGGAATCAAGATTGGATCTTGGAGTGAAGCTTGCAAACCTTGGAAGTTCTCCAACCATTTCAACAAAGAGAAGAAGATCGGATATTTACATCAAGCTTGCTAGGTAAATTTGAACTTCTCTTAAGTTATGTTCTTTTATGTATTGGATGCATGATTACATAGCTTAATGTTGAAATAAAGCTAATAATTTGTGTTAGGATGCTTTAGAAGTATAAACACAATATGCTTGTTAATTAGGTCAAAGATGTTCATGTTGGACATGAAACAATTAATAAGAGTTTGGAACTCTAGATTAAAGCTTAGAGCAATGGCTACAATTCTAGAATCACTTGAACACATTTAGGTGAACTAGAATTGTTCATGAGATATTTCATATTGGGATTCTAATTTGGTTTGTGTTTTGGATTGTATTTAGAATAAATTTATATTTTTGTAAAAATATTTGATATTTTGAAAAATATGATTTTTATTCTATAACATGTGTTGATGTTGGTTTTTATGTTAAAAATTAATTTTGGGTGTTTTTGAAGTGTTTAGGGAAGACCGGAAGAAATTAAGGTAAAATACCCAAATTCCTTCAGCTCTCTGGAAAGAGAGCTGAAAGTAATGAAATAAACAAAAAAAAATGAAAGTGTGTTGGGCGCATACTATAGCGCGCACTATAGCACGTACAGTGTGTGCACACTGTAGTGTGCCCGACGCGCGCGCTGAATTTTATTTCTTCTTGTTTTTGAGTTTCTGGACTCCAATTAAGCCCCGATTATTTCCTATACACTCGTAATGGAATATATTATTTCATTAAAAAAATTACAATTATAATATCGAATATTATCTTTTATCAAAATTAATCGACTACCCAAGTGCTCAACGAGTACACTTCATATTGGGAATCTCTAAGTTCAGATATGTTCGTTATATAAGCCTAGATAATATGCATGTAATTCGGCCACCTCCGAATTTGTGAAGAACACAAACGACCTTTCTGAACTACACAACTCGAGGTCATCACATATGTTTAATAATCCTTCAATCATAGGTTATCCGAGTTGTGCTTAGGAAACATAGAATACACCCTTAAGTTTCCGACGAGTACATCTCATGTCGACATGTCCACGATTCTTCATAACTGATGAGATCCACCATAGGTGATCGACTTTGGCCAAAGCTTTAAGAATCATGACTTTACTCATATGGCTACCTAAACCCCTTATAGTACACATACGGGCCGACGGATCCTAGCTTGCTTCGCACTTGATTACTGAGTGCAATGATCCACACCCAACGAACATCTAGAGGTCAGACCATGAAAGGTTTCTGACATACATGGCATCAAAGTGTGGAGGATCTCACATAAAATCAATGTTATCATATAGTCAAAGGATTACATATGCTACTCGACTCGAGGAGATTCCTATTGACTGTGGTGTGTACTTCCAACTATTAAGAATCAACTGTGAGTCATTCAGTATTCGGTCCAACCAATACCCACACGTCTATACGAGTTTCCAAACCTCATGGTATATCAGGTTAAACCATTGGAACTCCAATTCCAATATACGACATGTGCTAGTCCTATAGTTTATAGGAATTCGACCGTATTCCAAAACCAACGACTAGGAATATATATATATATATATTTTAAGAATAATTTACAATAGTAATACTTTTCCCAATGTCGGACCATCTACTGTCCAGCATTACTACAAGACTATTCTAAGGTCGATGTCATTCTTAGCATATCTATACATCAATCTAATACACATAATGACAATACCATTAATAAGGTATGAAATGAAAATATAGTTATTTTATTAATAAATAATAAAATGTACAATTTGGATTGGCACTCCAAGCACCAAATCCAACAAAAAGGATAATAAAAAGATGATAATTCTAAAACTCGTAATAACTTGATAATTCTGAAAAAAAAAATCAATTCTAATTTGATTGACTTCTATGTTCTGTTGTAGTACTAGCATGGTTACTTACTGAGTTTTTATACCAAACACCAAACCAGTTTGTTAGTTGTATAGGTTGACTACCAGTTGGGTCAACCACTTCAGCTTTGGAAGTCATGCTCGAGACGCGGGTCACCCAAGCGGCAGTCACCCTCGCAAGTGTCCAGGGAGATGTTTAAAAAATTTAGGATATTTGGTTATTGTTTTGTTTGTCGTGCTGAACACGTTGTTTGTATTAAGTAAATATTTTGAGTGCTTACGATATTGTGGGCACGGAGCCCTTGTGTGGACCTAAGGTCTTTTTGTTTGTTTGATATTTTCTTAGATTCTGTTTGATGCTAGACTGTGATCCAGTTTGTCCAGTTTTAGGATACATTATTCCCGAGTTTCTGGAAATTTAAAGGCTTATGGAGATGGGTTAATATTGTGTCCTTGGTAGCATTCTGTCTCTGGCGGGGTGTCACTTATCTAGAACCTATTCTAGAAAGCTGCAACCATAAGAGAATTCAGAAAACATATATAAAATATGCATGCAATGAATTAAAAGTTTAATTCTATTTACAGGATAGAATAAGGAAAAACATAAACAACAATTTTCATAAAATTACACACTACCTTAGTTATGGATTTTTAACCCAGTGGTGCCTCCCAGTACTTAACGTAATACTGTAACCCCCAATGGAAAATGAGAATTCAATAATTAAATTGAATTCCAAAATGGAAAGAGGACCCATGAATATATTTCGACTCACAGCTTTGGCACGTTATCGTCTACGTATATTCACATGTAGACAACTCATTTTGTTAGTGTCCTAGACATGCCACAGGATCTCTAAGCGTGATTATTGTGTGAATTTAACAAATAAGTTGCGGAATACTTACATTGGTTGGTAGAGAATTTTTCCAAAAATTTCCTTGAATGTAGAAGCTCCAAGCTTTGAAAATGAGTTCCAAACTTTCGGGTGAGTTTCCCTATCACCTTGTTTGACTCTCTAAAGTGCTAGCTTTAAAAAATTTTGGAGCAAAATTTGTCTATGGAGAAAGAAGGGCTCACGCCCAAAAGGAGAGAAAAAGAGTGTGATGATCAATAGTAACTTCAAAAGTTGTGTTGTTGTGTTGAATAAATGCTTCATTTATAATGGCCAACTACTTCCATCAAATGTGTTGACATTTGATGTAAGTTGTGGGTCCCACCCATTTTAAATTCCAAATTTAGTAGGCTTACACAACACACTTCGGGGCCGGGTTCATTTAATCCGATTAAACAAATTTTCCGTCGCGACATAATTAAATCCAATTTAATTAAGTAATAATGCCTAGCAAAATTATTACGAAAGTCGTTTACGAATTAACTCCAAATTAATTCGTTCACATGAATTAAAATCTAATTTTAATTCCGTATTGAAATCCAATTTCAATTAATATATCAAATATATTACTTTAGCCCAATTAAATAAATTAAATAGAAAAATCTAATTTAACTATTAAATTAATTTTACCGATTAATTCCAAATTAATCGGGTTCTCTCTTCTAATTGAATTAATCCCAGATTAATTCTTGCCGTAATTAATCCCAGATTAAATTTTTTTTTCATAATTAATCTCATATTAATTCTGTTCGAGTCAAATGTCATCGGTGAATCTTTGGGAAGCGACCCAAGAGATCCATGTATATGTTGGCAGTAAATACGGTCATCGGACCATCCGAACATGTGCGTACTCGGTACCTCGTTCTTACCGATTTACAAGACATGGTTGGCTTCTAGCAAAGCACTGTGCCTACCCAATTCTCCAGAAATATTCAACGAGGAATATATAATCTGTATCAGGCGTAGTATACAATGTAATGCGTAATACGATCCAGTATCGGATGTCACATGCTAGGCCTAGGGCTGGAATTGTGTCTGCCCCGTACGAAGCATATATCTGATCACTAACAACTAGTCTCTGTAATCGGATAATCATGACCTAGTCATATTATCCCGATAGTTGCATCATTTAAGAGTACTAGTTCTGTATCCTGTGTGATCATCATCTCCATATGACTGAAGTGATACTTCCATCTTGACATCACACCCAATACACTACGATTCTCAGTAAACCCAGAAGAGGCGTACACAGAACCTATTAAAGCTCCGGATGACCAAAACCAAAGTATACTGATTGTCGCAAGTATTAGCGATGCAAGTCTCAGGTTAAGACCACATACACCTACCCTGATTCGGATTCCCATAGACACATAGTCGTAATACCAATGGGACTCCAAGGGGTCTATCCAGAGCGAAGCTGTTCCCGGTCCAACGGCTAACAGAACCTCCTATCACACTTTCATAAGTATCCAATACTTAAATATATGAGAACTATGTTGTTAAGCTTCCATAACGCGCATAAGTGCAATACTAGCCTATTCTGCATTATCGATGTCCATTCTCGATAATAATACGACTAGGGATATTTAATGATTAAACCTTTCATGGATTAATATTGTCACATATCTTATTAATCTGGTACTAATCATATGGACTTTTATCATTTATATATCCAAGTAATCCAATTACAAAATGATAAAAGAGCAATTTTCTTTGTCACATAGTTAATTTGTACAAAAATACCATGTCTTTTACAAATAGTGATGCTATGGGTCATAATTGTCCAACAATCTCCCACTTGGCCTATAGCCAATCACTCAAGTGTCCAACACATGAACTATGTATGGGTCGCTCATACTTATGCTGAGATATCTCTTTCGTCAGCGGATATGCAAGGTAATCATCTGAAACGATCTTTCCAATCTTCACATCGCCACGATGTGTGATCTCACGAATCAGATGAAACCGTCGAAGAACATACTTGGATCATTAATGAGACCGTAGTTCCTTAGCATGTGTTGTAGCCCAGCTCAGCTGCTAACAGAACTACTCATAATCCAATTAGGAATTTTATAGATCCAAAATGCTTCTTTTGCTGCTCAGCCGCAGTAATGTATTCTGCTTTCGTTGTTGATTCGGTAACAATATCTTGCTTGGAAGATTTCCAGCTCACTGTTCCGTTGTTCAAATAAAATATTTACCCTTATTGCGACTTATAGTCATCTTTATCAGTTTGGAAACTTACATCGGTGAACCCAGTCACCTCAAGTTCTCCATCTCCATAAATTAAGAAAGCATCCTCAGTTTCTCTAAGATACTTAAGGATGTTCTTAACATCAATCCATTGACCATCACTTGGATCGGCCTGATAGTGACTGCAGATGCTCAAAGCATATGAGACACCAGGTCGCGTACATGTTTGTCATAGTACGAGCTCTTGGAGAGTGCCAATAACTTTTAGATCTATCCCAATAGATCCTTATTCCTAGAATAAAGGTTGTCTCTCCCAAGTATTTCATGGAGAATTTTAATGAAAGCCAAGCTTTCACTGATTGTAATATGTGAATGTCATTGCTAAGAAGCAATACATCATCAACGTATAGGACAATCATTGTCAGTACGCTCCCACTAACCTTCTTATATACACAAGAATCATTTTCATTTTGAATGAAACCATATTCCATTATGATCTCATCAAAACGTTGGTTCCAAGAACGTAATGCCTTCTTCAATCTATAAATGGATCAATTTAACTTGCAAACCTTGTTTGCATGTTTTGGCACGAAAAAACCATCAGGCTGTTGTATATAAACATCCTCCAAAAGGTTTTTGTTAAGGAAAGCGGTTTTGACGTCCATCTGCCATATTTCATAATCGAAATATGCAGCATTTGCAAGCATTATCCGAATAGATTTAATCATGGCAACGGGTAAAAGGTTTCGTCGTAATCAACCAATGTCCAAACTTGGTTGGTATACATGGAATCCATATCAGACTTCATGGCCTCTTGCCATAAAGCGGAGTCGATATCTTGTATCATTTCTTCATACGTAACCGGTTTATATTCCTCAATAAGATTAATATCTACATGAGGTGAGATCAGAAACCCATACCTCTAAGGTTATTTTCTGACTCTCTCCGACCTACGTGGTTCTTGTGTATTAGAAGATTGTGGAACAGTCTCATCCCTGATTAACTGTTCGTGTTCCATAAGGGGATCGCTGCCAGGAACAGTATCACTCTGATTTTCATCGAGCTCTACTTTCCTCCCACTTACCACTGCAATTAGGAATTCCTCTCAAGAAAATTGCATGGAGAGCAATAAATATTTTGTTCTCTTGTGGGTTGTATAAGTAATATTCACTGATTTCCCTAGGATAACCAATTACAAATAGGCATTTATCCGATTTGGGTTCTAGTTTGGTACCATCCAAACGTTTAATATATGCCCAGCATCCCAAAATCTTCAGGAATGAGAAACCCGGTTTGTTTCCTGTCCATATTTCATATGGAGTCTGTCCAACAGTCTTTGACGGAACCTTATTCAAAATAAGTATTGCACTGTTCAATACGTATCCCAAAAGGAAATTGATAGCTCAGTGCAACTCATCGTTAACCTTACCACGTCCAACAAAGTTCGGTTTCTCCGTTCGGACACACCGTTCAATTGAGGTGTTCCTGGAGGAGTCTACCGTGAAAGAATACCATATTCTTTCAAGTAATCGAGAAACTCATTGCTCAAGTATTTTCCACAATGGTCCAACCGTGATGTTTTAATACTTTTGCCGGTCTATTTTTCTACTTCGTGTCGAATCTCTTTGAATTTCTCAAAAGTTTCTGACTCGTGTTTCATAAGATACACATAACCATAACGCGATGCAACATCCATAAAGGTTACGAAGTATTCATATCCACCTCTAGCCTAGCTAGACATGGGCCCACATATGTCACCATGAGTGAGGGCTAACAGCTCGATGGCATGTACATTTTTACCGCTAAAAGGCGTTTTAGGCAATTTGCCTAATAAATTAGATTCGCATACATCATATGAATTACGGTCAAATCCGTCCAAGTATCCACTCTTCCAAAGTGTGGATATACGAGTCTTGTTAATATGTCATAGACAACAATATCATAGATAAGTTTCATCTGTCTTACTCAATTTGAGCCTTTTGTTTGTCATGTTATATGTTTGAGATTCATTTATATTCAAAATATAAAGACTATTATTAACATCTGCTGTACATGTCAAATTGTTATCGTTATATACAAAACACCCAGTGTTCCGGAATACAAAGGTATACCCGCAACGGGTTAAACAAAATGCAGAGATGATGTTTTTAGTCAAACTAGGTATAAAATAATAGTCACCTAATGTAATTACATGCCCCAATGGCAGATACAAAACATAGGTCCCAACGGCCAAAACAGCGACTCTCATCTTTTTTCAGACTCGTAGGTCGATCTCATCTGAAGCCAGTATCCTGCTAATCAGCAGATCCTGCACATCAGTACATATGTGAGTACCACATTCAGAATCAAAAATCTAATTTTTAAAACTAGTAGTGGACATGTTTATAACAAACATACCTGAAGCAGGAGCCTTGCCCGTCTTCAATTCCTTTAACTCCGCCTTGTACTCATGGCAGTCACGCTTCCAGTGACCCCATTTTCCACAATATAGGCACACGTCTTGGGATATGTCCTTAGTCTTCCCAGAAGACTGTGATGATTTAGCCTTGCCATTTTTCTTCCTTCTATTCACACCCCCAGAAGCCTTCGGCCAAGCTTGGCTATCTAAGATGTCGAAGTAAGGTGCGTCTCGCGCTTCTTGCCCTTCAGAAGCTCAGGCTCTGCTTCTTTCAGCATCGCCATTAACTCTCAAAGAGTTTTCTCTTGGTTCATCATGTTATAGTTCATGACGAACCCGCCACAGCAGTCGGGCAAAGACTGTAAGATCAAATCTATGGAAGTCTCATCCTTGAAGGTTATGCCCAGCTGACCTAGCTGTTTGATGTCAGCAATCATCTGCGACACTTAGTGCTCGACAGATGTACCCTCTGACATACGCGAGCGAAAGAGCTTCTTTTGCAATTTGTACTTCTGAGATCTAAGGTTAGATCTGTGAAGATCCTCCAATTTCAACATCATACTATAAGGATCCAATTTTTTGTTCTGACGACGAAACTGAGGAGTCATTGCGGCAAGCTTGACGGATTGAGCACTAAAGTTATCATCACGATGAGTCTTTCAAAGCTCATGCTCTACTATTTGCTCAACTCCGGGCTCAGGCCCGAGAGGTTTCTCTATGACATAAAGTAACTTCTCGGCTCCCAGGACTATCCTGAGATTCATCTCCCAATCTGGAAAATTGAAGCCGTTAAAGGCATTATTGCCAATGATGATGTCCATATCGCTAATCTTTCCAGCCATTTCGATTGCAATAGTCCAACTATCTAATCAACAATTTCGGCTACACTCAAAATGTAATGGTTACTATAGTCTAACTATATAACCAACTACAAGTGGAGTAGTGTTTTGTACAGTCTAATTGTTCAAAGAAAACAATATTCAATATTAGTCCAACTAATATATTTATAACAACGATAAATAAAATAAAAGAGCGCGTTTAGCAAGTATTAAATGAAATTACAAATTTAATATTGGCCTCCCACTATTTTTCGGCGAGCCTCTAACCCTCTGTGGAGTACTCGGGAAATCCAGTTTCCTAGTAGGCTATGAACCCGTTAAATAACACACAACCTTGACTTTGGCCAACAAGTTGTATGAAACTTAACTAGGTAGATCTCTAAGATCAATTGGATCTCATCCAATTCCTAGATCCGGTAGGTGGACCTCCAAGTCCAAGATATATATCCAATATATATTTCCTAACCTTTTCCTCTGATTCAACTAAGTCTTGGCTTTGGCTCAACAAGCTTAATGATTCCAGTTAAGCGCGACCCATTGACAGTGGGAAAGTTTCGTAATCCACGTCGATGAACAAGAAGTGACATTGACTTTGGCCAACAAGTCACAACCGCCCAAGACATGCGATATATAACAAAGCTTTCGTGGTTCAAATACATTCACGTGGACAATGATCTTGACTTTGGCCAACAAACCAATTCCAATCTTGGATCTTGAGAAAAAACCTCTAAATGGAAGGAAAACGCTTAATATTAAAGTGAGGGTTTTTCACGTAAATTGGCAACCAATTTATTATCTTTGATTAGGTCTCATCATACACCCTTAAACATGAATTCTAAAAGCATAATAAGGGGCGATAAATTTTAATAATGATATACGGATGGATATATAATACAATTTATTTCTAGAACAAATCACTCTATTTCCTCTCTCCCGCTAACACTTTACATACTTCTACCCAATTACATAATACATAAAGAAACCTCATTTACATTGAGGGGAATTGGTGAGAAGAGAAATACAATGAGATAGGAAGTGAAAGGCTGGACACGCAGGTCCAATTTAAAAAATTCCAAATTTACAACAATTTCCAAAATTGCCCCCACCCTTCTAATATCCATCCGATATACATTATTCATACAAATACATCCAAGTATTCACACAAAGTATGCTATCAATTAATTAATCTTTAATTAACGACCATCCAATGTTCATACAACGATTTGATTTGCGCGAGTCCAACTCGTTTAAGAATAAATACTCAAAGTACGTATTCTTGAATTATACCGAACTACAATTTTAAATCCAATTTAAATTGTATCCAATACTAATTCGAATTTAATTCCAAATTAAATAATTACACTTATTTATGTGCTTTAAAGACGTGGATTCCAAATCCAATCCAATTGGGTCTCAAATGCGCAATTAGCATCCAATGCATATTTATTAAAGTCCAATGGGCTTTCAATTAATTCTTTAGGCATGGGCTTTGGCCAATATGGATCCAACCCAATAACCAAGGCCCAATTAGGAATCACCCTATGCCAAAAATCAATTTAGGCCCATTAGGCCCAATTAAATTATTAAAGGCCCAAAAGTCATATTTAGACTTTATGGAAATGGTTTTAGGCCCAATTGGATCCAACCCAATTGTCCAAAACCAAACTTGGCCCAACCAAGCCCATTAGCCCAATTACAACAAATTAAATTAACATAATATTCCAAAAACACATTAATTCAATTTAAAGTGTAATTAACATAATTAATCAATTAATCTAATATTTCCAAAACACTAATTAATCCAATTAATCATGCTTAATTATTCAATTCATGTCCAACACAAATTGAAGCAAAATCAACTCATCCAACATGCTTAACTCACGGCAACGACATGAAATTAGCATCCAATTTTCATTTCAATCCAATTAAATCAACAATTAACATTCAATTTCATGCCAATTAACATATCCAATTGTCAAATTTCAAAAATCACCATGAGTTCTTCCTAGGGTTAAATTCGGCCATATGAGGGAATTTGGGGAAAATTAATCTAATCAATTTTTCACAAA
>SKCR01039963.1:0-79668 GCA_019454045.1 Zanthoxylum bungeanum
AAAATTAAATCACACCAAATCACAATATATACAAAAATTGCATGGGTTGCCTCCCTGCGAGCGCTAAGTTAATATCGTCAGCTAGACGTGACTTTTTCGAACGTTTATGCTGGATCTGAAAGTGTGACACTTTCTTTTTGTCGCTCAAATGATTCTCCCCAGTAGTGCTTGACACGCTGACTGTTAACTTTGAATGTGTTGTTGGTATTAGGATCCAGTAATTCAACAGCTCCATATGGTAAAATCTGAGTGATCACAAATGGTCCGGACCATCTAGATTTTAACTTTCCAGGGAAAAGTTTTAACCTCGAGTTGTACAACAACACCTGCTGCCTTGGTTCTAACTTTCTGTGCACTATTTTTCGGTCATGCCATTTTTGGTGTTTTCTTTGTACAATTTGGCATTGTCATAAGCCTGTAGGCGAAATTCCTCCAATTCATTGAGTTGGTGAAGTCTTTCTCTCCTGCAGCTTGTGAATCAAGATTCAGTTTCTTCAGTGCCCAATACGCTTGTGTTCAAGTTCAACTGGCAGATGGCATGCTTTCCCAAACACCAATCGATATGGGGACATGCCAATGGGTGTCTTGTAAGCTGTTCGGTAGGCCCATAATGCATCATCTAGTTTTGTAGACAGTCCCTTCATTGTTGATCCAACGGTTCTTTCTAGGATTCTTTTGATCTCCCTGTTCAAAACTTAAACCTGTCCATTTGATGTGGATGGTAAGCTGTGGCAATTTGTGAGTAACTCCATATTTGGATAGGAGTGCATCAAAGTATCTGTTGCAGAAATGTGAGCCACCATCGCTGATAATTGCCCGAGTGTTCCGAATGGAGTGAAAATGTTCTTTTTCAGGAATTTGATCACCATTTTGGAATCATTGGATGGCAGTGCAATTGCTTCAACCCATTTGGAGACGTAGTCTACAGCAACCAGAATGTACATGTTCCAAATGATGGAACAATGGTCCCATGAAATCAATACCCCACACATCGAATATCTCTACTTCCAGAATGTTTTTGCAACGGTCCTTCGTTTCTTCTCGAAATATTCCCTGTTCTCTGGCACCTGTCACATTGAAAAGCAAAAAGATAAGCATCTTAAAAAGTGTGGGCCAGAACAAACCTGATTGAAGGACTTTGGCTGCAGTTTGTTCCACTGAAGTGTCCGCCGTATGGTGATGAATGACAGTGTTGCAAAACACTGTTGACTTCCTCTGTGGAACACACCGTCTCAGTAATTGATCAGCACATCGTTTAACAGGTACGGTTCATCCCAGACATAGTGCTTGACTTCTTTGAAAAACTTCTTCCGTTGTTGAGTTGTCCATTCCAACAGCCATTTTCCTGATACAATATAATTGACATAGTCAGCATACCAAGGGACTTCCTGTTGTTTTTGGAAAATAATTGTTCATCTGGAAAAGTTTCTTTGATTATTAGTTCTTTGTCAGCTGTTTTTCCATTCTCGAGCCTCGATAAGTGATCTGCCACTTGATTTTCTGTTCCTTTCCTGTCTCGGATCTCTACGTCGAATTCTTGTAAAGAAGTATCCAACGGATCAATCTAGGTTTGGCATCTTTCTTTGTGATCAGATATTTGATTGCTGAATGATCTGTATATACCACCACTTTGGGACCCAGCAGATAGGAGCGGAATTTGTCAAAAGCGTACACAACTGCTAGCAACTCTTTTTCAGTGGTTGTGTAGTTGAGTTGAGCTTCATTCGAGTTCTGCTGGAGTAGTAAATGGTGTGGAAAATCTTTGCTTTGCGTTGTCCCAAAACTGCACCTACAGCAAAATCACTAGCATCACACATTACCTCGAATGGAAGGGTCCAATCTGGTGCTACAATGATGGGGGAAGAAATCAGCTTCTGTTTTAAGATCTCGAAAGCTTCCTGGCATTCTTTGGTGAAGTTGAAAGGCACATCCTTTTCCAGAAGATTGCAAAGAGGTTTGGCAATCTTGGAAAAGTCTTTGATAAATCTCCTGTAAAAACCTGCATGTCCAAGAAAACTCCGAATCCCTTTTACAGATGTTGGTGGAGGTAGTTTCTCAATTGTCTCGATTTTTGCTCTGTCTACCTCGATTCCCTTTTGTGAAATCCGGTGTCCAAGAACAATACCTTCATGTACCATGAAATGGCATTTCTCCCAATTGAGTACCAGGTTTGTATCTTCGCACCTTTGTAATACATGTTCCAAATTTAACAAACAATGATCAAAAGAATCTCCAAACACAGAAAAATCATCCATAAAAACCTCCATACTCTGCTCCAGCATGTCTGAGAAAATGGCCATCATGCAACGTTGAAAAGTGGCAGGGGCATTACATAATCCAAATGGCATCCTGCGGAAAGCAAAAGTACCATAGGGACATGTAAAAGTGGTTTTCTCCTGGTCTTCTGGTGCGATGGCAATCTGATTGTAACCTGAATATCCATCAAGAAAACAATAACTCATGTCCTGCCAGTCTGTCTAACATCTGGTCAATGAATGGCAGCGGAAAATGGTCCTTTCTCGTGGCTTTGTTCAGCTTCCTGTAATCCATACATACTCTCCATCCAGTCACCGTTCTTGTTGGAATCAGCTCGTTCTTTTCATTGGTGACAACAGTAATTCCTCATTTCTTTGGTACACACACTGCATAGGACTTACCCAAGTGCTGTCTGAGATGGGTAAATGATACCAGCATCCAACCATTTGATGATATCTTTCTTCACGACTTCCTTCATGATTAGATTGAGTCTTCGTTGATGTTCCACTGTGGGTTTGTATTCATCGTTCATCAAGATTTTGTGCATGCAAAATGATGGACTAATGCCTCGAATGTCTGCTATAGTCCAACCAATGGCTCTTTTGTGTTCTCGTAACACTCTTAGTAGCTTTTCTTCATGTTCCAATGTTAGTGAAGAAGAAATAATAACAGGTAATTCAGAAGAGTTTCCAAGAAATGCATACCTGAGATGGTTCGGAAGTAACTTAAGTTCCAGCTGCGGTGGTTCTTCAATCGAAGGTTTAATTCGGTCTTTCTTTGGTAATTCCAAGCTTTCAACTGGTGGTGTAACTTTGAATCGGAATGGTTTGTCAAGGTAATTGATACATTCCAAGATTTCAGCATCTAGTTCGTTGTCAGTCATGTTGGTGATGCAGGCTTCAAGTGTATCTGTGGGATTTAACTCAGTATTCTGAACAATATTATCAACAACATCAATTCTGAAGCATTCTTCTTCTTCCTTTTCATCGCTTGGAAATTTCATGGCTTGGAAAACATTAAAGGTCACTTCTTGGTCCTGCACTTTCATTGTTAGTTCTCCTTTTTGCACATCAATCACAGTTTTACCTGTAGCCAAAAATGGTCTCCCAAGAATGATAGGTACTTCTTTGTCTTCTTCCATGTCAAGGATGATGAAGTCTGCTGGAAGGATGAGTTTGTCAACTTTAACTAACACATTTTCCACGACTCCTCTCGGAAATGCGAGTGTTCGATCAGCAAGTTGCAAAGATACTGAGGTAGGCATTGCTTCTCCAATTTGCAGTTTCCTGTAAATAGAAAAAGGCATTAAATTAACACACTGGCACCTAAATCACATAAAGCTTTACCGATGTAATGTTCTCCAATGGTGCATGGAACTGTGAAACTGCCAGGATCTTTCAACTTCGGAGGAAGATTCTCTGAATGATGGCGCTGCATTCTTCTGTCAAAGCTACTGTTTCGTAGTCTCCCAATCTCCGTTTTCGTGAAAGAATGTCTTTCATGAATTTGACATAACTGGGCATTTGTTCCAAGGCTTCTGCAAATGGTATGTTAATGTGCAGTTTTTTGAAAATCTCCAAGAAACGAGCAAACTGTTTGTCCATTTTGCTTTTCTGAAGACGCTGAGGAAAAGGTGGTGGTGGAGTGATTTGTTCTGGTTCTTTTTCCTTTGCTTCTTTTTCCTTTGCTTCTTTTTCTTTTGCTTCTTTTTCCTCCATCTGTTTCTCGGCTTCTTTTGGAACTTCTTCTTGGGACATCTGGATTCCAACATCTTTGTTGATCTCAGTACCACTCTTTAAAGTAATGGCTTGACATTGCTCCTTCCCTCGGTTCCTTGGATTTGGTTCTGTGTTGCTGGGAAGATTACCTGGTGGTCTGTAACTCTGAGCGTTGGCCAGTTGTCCGATTTGATTCTCCAGTGCTTTGATGGAAGCTGATTGGCTCTGAATCATGGCTTCATATCTTTTAAATTTACCACCGACCAATATAGCGGTATTCCTTGATTAATCAGAATTTTAAATAGTAAATATATTATTTTTAAGGGAGATTAATCTAAATAGCAATAGTAAAATAATTACCTTTCACCCTAGCATAGGGAAGTTACCTCCGCATAGTAAATAGTAAAAACTGTAAAATAAAGAAGTAAATTATTATTATTACAGAACGTAATTAAAATTTACAAAACTAAATTAAAAGAAATTTAGAGAGAGAAACACTCCCTAATTACATAGAAGAAGTGAGAGAATGGTGTACTAAAAACTGAAAATTCGCCCTCTATTTATAGCAAAATTTTTTATTGTTCGCGCGTCGCGACGCCAAGGTGCTCAGCGTCGCGACGCTGGATTCATCGATGTGGCACAATGAGAAGGCGACACGTAGCAAGGCGGCTGACTGTACATGCGACACGTGTCAAGGCGGCTAATTCTCAATTATTGTGATGACGTCATGCTGACGTGGCGATGATGTGGCGCTGACGTGGCGAAGACGAGTGTTGCAATTGTCGGCACAATAGGATTTCGACACGTGGCGACACGTGTCGCGTTGTGATTGGCTGAGGCTGACGTGGCAAGTTGACTTCGTTGACCTTGTGACGTGGCTGATGACGAGGCGTGACACATGGCGAAGTTGACTCATTGACCGCTGACATGGCTGATAACGAGGCGACACGTGTCAAGTCTGAATGTCGGCAGCATATGATGATGACACGTGGCACGGCGCATGTTAGCAGATGGGATGTGATGGTGACACGTGGCACGACGCATTTTAGCAAAGTCAAAACTTCTCAAATTGTTGACCGTTGATCAGGCGCATGTTAGCAGATTCGGCGCATTCTGGGCGTCGCAGCGCGCAGTGTTCCAGCGTCGCGACGCGCAAAAGACGAAAATAACCCTGTTGACGCATTTTTGTCCGGTTTTGCCCCAAATTGCCTCCAGTGCTGTCCAAACTTTATTTATCTGCAAGATAACAATAAAACACATCAAAACGTTCATAAAACTCAAGAAACTATACAAAATATTAAGTTAAATGAGTGGGAAATAGTTATATAAATCACTCATCAATAGTGGATGTACATGAGGCTTCGCAAATATGGCACATTAAACATGGAATTTGTGAAAGAGATATATGAATTTATTGAATATGCTAGTGGTCAGTCGACATTTGTATTACGGTCTAATATGAATTACATTTCTCACAAGATCGCTATTTAGCTGTCTATGACCAACTGCTACTGACCGGAGAGCCGATAGATGAAGACTGATGATTTATCAAGATTGCCGGAGGGGAATGGAAGAAACATGTCTAAATATGCTAGTGGTTAGTCGACATTTGTATTACGGTCTAATATGAATTATATTTCTCACAAGATCGCTATTTAGCTGTCTGGGACCAACTGCTAATGACTGGAAAGCCGATAGATGAAGATCGACGGTTTATCGAGATTGCCAGAGGGGAGTGGAAGAAAGCATGTCTACGGTCCAGGCTCCGAGTATGTACCTGACGGTAGTTTCTCATCTTCTACTCTCTTGGCTTCACATGCGGTAATGCATGAGGTTGGTACTGAGATGTATGAGCATATGCAGCTGCATAAACATATGCAACAAGAGCATATATGGCAGTAGCAGGAGCAGATGCATCAGCAGATACGAGAGCAGCAGCAACAGATGTAATAATAGATACATGAGTATATCCAACTAGATCTTTAGTTGATGCAACATCATATGTTGTTGCCTCGTGGTGGTTCTTCTCCTCCTAGTGTGTAGTATATTAGTTATATTTTTTTTCCATTTTGTTTAATGTATTTAGTACATTAATGTAATTTTATTATTATATTACATAATTTTCTTATTAATTTATTTTTAATTATTTATTTATAATTTAAAATATTAATTGAAAAAATAAAATTTATATAATATAATATAATCACCGACTGGATAATAACATTTACCGACAAAATTAGTTTCCTTCGGTAATTCTAAGCTCTTAGTGTTCGAAATAACGATTGGCAATATATACATTTACCGACCTAATAATGTCTGTCCATAAAATGATAAGTTATTACCGACCGAAATTCATCTATATAATGATTTATTATTTGTAATATACAGTTGATAATCAATCAATAATCATACCGACATAAATATAGTAGGTCGGTAATCGATCAGTGCTATTACAGCCGAATATATTTCAGTCGATATTCGTTTACCGACGAGCCAAATACCGACATAATATTTCGATCAGTAATATATTATACCGATTGAAATGTATTATTTACCGACCGAATATTTGATCAGTAATATTCTGTTTTCTTGAAGTGTTTTATTGGTCAAACGGCTGGTTGAGATCATTTAATTTTGGCCAGTATTAAAGGCTTTAAATATAAGCAAAGTTAATACAAAATCAAAAAATTGCTCCCCCCCCTCCGGACACCCACCTCCCATGTCCCCCACTCTCTCTCTGTGAATTGACAATAATACCCTTAAGCAATTAAGGGTATTGAGAAAAAATTAAAGGTATTAATTATTTATTTAATTTTAATTTAATTGTTTTATTTCACCTTTTAATTTATTTCTTTTAAATATTTATCTATTTTATTTCTTCTTTTACTTATTTAATCAAATTTATATATTTATTTTATTTTATTTATTTAATATATATTATTATTTATTTTGTGTTTAAAACTGATGGACAAATTGACATAGTAGTCAATAGTCGTCGTGACAGTTGTGTCAAAATTTTTTATTATGATCAATAAATATAATATGACACGTGCCAACCAATGAGTGGATATAATAGTTTCCCGAAGTGACTTTACTTTTTCCTGAATTATAGATTCGAATCTTTGATCCATTATTCGTTCACATACACCATATTACATATGACATGTTCCCGATATTGGAGGTGGTGCTTGGAGCGTCAATCCGAATAAATATATTGTACATTAAATTTTATTATTTATTAATAAAATAACTATATTTTCATTTCAAACCTTATTAATGGTAATGTCATTATGCATGTTAGATTAATTTATAAATATGCTAAGAATGACATCGACCTTGGAATAATCATGTAGTAATACTGGACATTGGATGGTCTGATATTGGGATAATATTACTATTATAAACTATTCTTAAAGTAAATATTCATATTCGTTCATTTTAGAATATGGTTGAATTCATATAACCTAGAAGACTAACATATTTCGTATATTGGAAGCATAGTAGTCAATAGCCATCGTGACAGTTGTGTCAAATTTTTTATTATGGTCAATAAATATAATATGACACATGCCAACCAATGAGTGGATATAATCGTTTCCATCAATGACTTTACTTTTTCCTGAATTATAGATTTGAATCTTTGATCCATTATTCATTCTCATACACCATATTACATATGACACGTTCCAAATGTTGAAGTTGGTGCTTGGAGCGTCAATCCGAATAAATATATTGTACATTAAATTTTATTATTTATTAATAAAATAACTATATTTTCATTTCAAATCTTATTAATGGTAATGTCATTATGCATATTAGATTGATATATAAATATGCTAAGAATGATATCGACCTTAGAGTAGTCATGTAGTAATACTAGACATTGGGTGGTCCAATATTGGGATAATATTATTATTATAAACTATTTTTAAAGTAAATATTCATAGTCGTTGGTTTTGGAATATGGTTGAATACCTATAACCTAGAAGACTAACACGTGTCATATATTGGAATTGGAGTTCCAATAGTTTAACCTGATTTACCATGAGCTTAGGAAGCTCGTATAGACATGTGGGTATTCGTTGGAGCGAATACTGAATGACTCATAGGTAACTCCTAATAGTTGGAAGTACACACCACCGTCAATAAGAATCTCATCGAGTCGAGTAGTATATGTGATCCTTTGACTATAGAATAACATTAATTTTATGTGAGATCCTACACACTTAGATATCATGTATGTCAAAAATCTTTCATGGTCTGACCTCTAGATGTTTGTTGGGTGTGGACCGATTCCCTCGTTAATCAAATGCGTATCAAGATAAGATTTGTAGGCCCGTATGTGTACCAAAAGAGGTTTATGTATTCATGTACGTAAGTTACGATTCTTAAAACTTTGGCCAAATTCGACACATAGGGTGAATTGCATATATTAGAAATGATTTCTGATTAGTTGTAAAGAATCGTGGACATATTGACATGAGATGTGCGCCTCGAAAACTTGATAGTGTATTATATGTTTCCTAAGCAAAACTCGGATAGCCTACGGCGGATGGATTGATAAATATATGTGATGACCTCGACTTGTATAGTTCAAAAAGCTCTTTTGTGTTCTTCGCGAATTCGGAGGTGGCCGAATTGTGTACATATATGCTAGGCTTATATGAAAAACGTGTTTGGACTTAGAGAGTCCCACAATATGAAGTGTACCCGTTGAGAACTTGGGTAGCTGATAATTTTTTATAATAAATAATATCCGATATTATAATTATCAACTAAGATAATTAAGTGTTATTGGATAATCTTGATTATTTACTTTGACTTAATTGGATTAATCAAAAATTTACACAAGGGCTTTGTCGTAATTTCATAAATATTTCTACCATTTGAGGATATTTTGGTAATTACAAATATGTAATTATAAGTGTATTTGGCTTGATTTAATTAGATTAAATCAAAATTATAGACATGTAACTAATCCATTAATTAAACTTTATTTTGATTTGATTGGATTAAATTAAAGTGGTAGACAAATGTGATTAGTCACATCTAATTATACATATTTCGACAAATTAGATTAAACTCATATAAAAGTTGATTATAACTTTTATTAATCAAAAATTGTCTAAGTTTTGCTATAAATATGAAGCTTGAAGAAATATTTTAATCAAGGTTAAGAAAGCTAAAACAAGTAAGAGTTAGAGAAATTAACCTTAAGTTATAGAAGTGTTTAGAGAAGGTTTGGAAGATCTTTACAATAATTCAACAAGGAGAAATCAAGATTGGATCTTGAAGTGAAGCTTGCTAGCATTGAAATCAAGATCAAAACTTAGAGTCAAGCTTGCTAAACTTTGGAAATTCTTCAACCATTTCAACAAGGAGAAGTAGATTGGATCTTTGAATTAACTTTTTTAGGTAAGTTTGATCTTCTCTAAAGTTATGTTTTTCATTAGTGAGTTATCATTAGTGAGACATATAATGATGAATTATGTATTTGATACATAATAACATAGCTTGATGTTGAAATTATGCTAATTAATTGTGTTAGAATGCTTTGGAAGTATAAACACAATATGTTTGTTATTGGTTCAAAATATTTATGTTAGACATAAATTTAAAATAAGAGTTGGAACTTTAGATGAAAGCATGGAGTTATGGTTATCATTCTAGAATCACTTGACCACCTTTGAGTGACCTAGAATTGTTCATGAGTTATTTCATTGTGGGATTCTAATTTGGTTTATGTTTTGGATTCAAAATTTACGCAAGTATGTATTTAAAATAAATTTATGTTTATGTAAAAATATTTGATATTTTGAAAAATATGATTTTTATTTTATAACATGTGTTGTGGTTGGTTTTGAAATTAAAATTATTTTGGGTGATTTTAAAAGTATTTTTGAAAAAATTAAAAAAATAGGGTAAAAAAAACTCAATTTCAGGATCATATCAGCTATTTGAGCTTGCTATAGTGCGCCCGCATTGTAGCAAGTTAAGCATGAACAGTGCGCGCGCTATGGTGCGCGTGCGTGTGTGCTGAATTTTATTTTAACCCGATTTTGAGCTTTCGGACTATGATTCAGCCTCGGTTTTTTCCTATATACTCGTAATGAAATATAGTATTCCATTAAATTATTTAAAAATACACACATACTTGATACGCACTGATCCGACCCTAGGGGTCCCACTACCGCCCCAACACCAAAGTCTCATTCTGGCGGACTTGGTGATATACTCAATACTTCGTACCACAACTGGTTATGTATCCTATAACAAGTTGCACATCTTTTAGCTTCGTACGATGAATGTTTCCATCACCACGTTATGATGAGTGATATATGGTAATGAGGGTGTAAGAAAACTTGCACAAAATGTCTGCCAGTATAGGCAATAACTATTTCTTGATGTTCTTGGTCTGGAACTGGAGGGAACCTTAATGGATATTGAGTATATTAATTTTAAACATTCTCACCAAAGTAAATTTCTATACTTTCAAAATAAATAATAAATATGTATAAAAATATATAAGATTTATTAAACAAATAAAAGACAATAAATATATAAATAATATTAAATAAATAAAGAGATAAAAAAATTTAAATATAAAAAATTATTTAAGATCAAAAATAAAAGAATTCAATAAAAAAGTAAAATAAAATAATAAAATAATTAAATTTAAAAAAATAAGGAAATAAATTAATGAAATAAAAAAGTAAAATAAAGTAAAAGTAAATTAAAGAAAAAAAATAAAAAGGGACAAAATTAAGGGAAATAAAAAATAAAAGGAAAAAAGATTGGAAAGAAAATAAAACAGAAGAGAAAGGGCATTATAGGAAAAAAATTTGGAGAGAGAGTAAGTGGGGAGGTGAATCATGAATGTATAGAAGGGATGGGTGAAGAAATTTTCATTTTAAAAACCGCGTTTAGAGTCGAGAACACTCAAAGGTTGCCGCTTTTCATTCTCTGTCTTGTTTTTCGATCAAGAGGTCAGCATCCATGAAATTACTTTGTTATTTCCATGTGATAATGATATGGACGATGTTAATTTATATCCTTTTCTTAAACAAGGTGGATTTCTCTTTAGCTCAGTCCCAACGAACACGCATACATGCATAAGAAATAATATCCTTTTCATTACTAGGGATGACAATTTCGTCCACAAATTCGCAAATCCGTAAAATTCCACCCGTAATGGATAGGATTTGGTAAATATTTAAGTGGATTTAGTAATTTAAAACAGAACCCGTTGCGGGTTTGATAATTAAACAAAACCAACGGGTATCCGCTACCCGCAAGCTTAATCTTTTTGTTTTATATTTTTAGGGTAAAAAAATCTCTCATATAAAAGGACTCACTAACTTACAATTTTTGAATTGCTCTGTCTTAATATTTTTGAATTACTTCTTGTCATGGTTCAATAATTTTGATGATATGAATTTAATATAATGAAGGATATTCAGCTAGTGATTCATAAATGTAATTGTGATGATATGAATTTGACATTATATTATAAATATTTTAAACTTTTATTTATGTGTCCTAATTTATAACTATCAAATACTATTTTTTTGTACTTTATGAAAAAAATATCAATGTTTAATAAAAAAGATTGTATTATTAAGAGCATAAGAGAATTCAATATTTTAAAAAACCACAAAAAATCTGGTGGGTACCAATGCAGGTTTGGTAATTTATTTTTATATGCAGGTGCAGGTTTGGTAATGAAAATTAAAACCCGCAGCAGGTATGGTGCGAGTTTGGTAATTTATTTACATATACGGGTGTGAGTTTGGTAATATCAAACCCACACCAAATAACCCTACCCACTGCCATCCTTATTCATCACCCAAATGACCCAATTAATTAAGTTTTGGGTAGTTACAAATTTTTCATTACATATCTCAAATTTGTGATTATTATTATTATTTATAATTTTTAATCTTCATTTAAGGCCTTAATTATCCCATTTGCTCCAAAGGAGACTCAAATGATTAGTGGGGAAGCGACATAATCACCGATAAATTTTAATTTATTAATAAGATTATTTATTTTAAGCTAACAAGCATATGTGGTTTTTATATGTTGATGCACATTGATCTTTCAACAAGCTGGCAATGATGGAATTGCTTAAGAAATTAAGCACATTGATAGATGAGCCTTGACCCACTAACAAGCTAAGAGACAAGACACCATGGGTAGTCCAATCACCTTAATATATACGTAGCTTAACTAATTTGAGTACAAATAAAAGCTTTGGCTAACATTATTGTCGTTTTCTCATTTTGGTCCCCATTGAATCTAATGCAAATCTTATTTAATCATATAAATTAATGTTGATTTTTTATTCTGCAAGATCCATTGTTTGTGGCTCTTTAACGTTATTAATTAGGCGAGCAAACTTTAACAAGAATCTTTTTGTTTCCTTCTTCACTTACCTTTTTCAAAACCTTATCACCAAAGTAGTTTGTATTTGGGAAATTATTGTGATGATAAAATTTTGAATTTTTTTTGTTGATTAAATGTTAATTTACAAAAAACATGAAATCGTCAAAATATTCTTCAAAGTCTATTTATAGCAATAACAATATACACTAAGTACATTCTTTTATAAAATTTTGAGGAAAAAAACACTGTAAAATAACCCAAAATATCTTGTAATGGACCATTTTTCTTTAGCAAAATCTTTATCATGCATTTTCTTTATAAAATCAATTATCACTTTTAAAGGACATGTCATCTTCATCTTTTATGAGGATGTAAATATCAAAATGATAAGGTCACCACACATTGTAAATATCATCAAACAGTTCCCCCATTGAAGCATTGAGATCTCTTCTTGTGATCAATGGAAAAAAGTTTCAAGCTTCATATATTTACATTAAAGCAGTTACCATACTAACATTATTAATTCCAAGAAACTAGGAGCAAACACATTGTTTCTACATGAACATTACAAAGAACTAGTAGTAACTAATTTTTCTTTTAGTCTATGTCACGAGGTGTCCAGGCCAGCTTTCTTACACCACTACCAATCCTCGTTTGTGGTAGAGTAAGCCGCTGTTGGAACTCGAATTGAGGAGCACATCCAATCAAACTCAGTGTCGATCCCAGTGTCGTTACCACTGAGCGACGCTTGATGGTTAGCAGTAAAACTAACAAATTAAGCATTAAAATTCAAACTCCAGAACATCATCAAAGTCAACAGACATGTCCAAGTTGTGAGCAGTAGCAGCAGCAGTACATGATGATGAGTTGACTCCGGAAATCACATCCCCATGATCAGAGGACAACATTCTCATGCGCCCACAAGTTGATTCAAATACTGTGAATTCAGGTGACGTAAGATAATCAACAGATATTGATGATTGGTTGCCAGTCTGAGTCATGTCACTTGGTGCCTGATCATCCTTTGATTCTTCTTCCTGTTTTTTTGATGGGAATGATGAGAAAAATGGATTAAAATCTTTTTCTGTGACGTGGGTACTACCAAAACTGATCATTGGACACTGATCATCATTAGCAGTAGAATCTAGAATCAGTTGAGAAGCCTTAAGCAAATTTTTGCAAGTGTGATGTCCATAATATGTTGTTTTATATACTGGAGGCACTTCTTCAATTCTTTGAACTTGTTTATTTGCTTGGCAGCCTTGATCAAATTTGTGAGTGCACCTAAAGTAATTCCTGCATTCAACAAACAAAATACACATCATTAGATTACCTAATTAATCCTTCTTTATATTTTATATTATCAACATTTAAGACAATGTTCGGTACTGAGGTGCTTTGGCTTAAAAGTCGTTAAGCTCTAATTATGAAATAAAAGTTGATAATGTTCAGCAAATATGAATTTTAAAGTTTGAGGAAATGATAATTTTAATAGAACATTACGACCAATAAAGATTTTTTATTCCGTGTGAAATCATCTTAACTTATAAGTCATTGTTGCAAGCGTTTATCAAATATGTTATGTCCGTGGCTTAAAATTAATAACTGTTAGGAAACAATATCAAACGCCAAATGGAACATAATTAAGTTATTTTAATTTGTTAATAAGCTTTCATTATTTGAAAATATACCTTGGAAATTTGGTATTGAGAATCATTTTTTGCCCATATTTTCTCCATGCATGGCCATCTTCTATCAAAGTAGAGCTATGTTGTGTCCATGACTCTGCACACTTTCTGGCATAAATAAAATTGCAAATATAATTTCGTAAGTTCCATCATTAGATCAGCAAATGGCAAAGGGCATAATTGTATCTCAACCGCATAGATCATATGTCCTCACTAGCTAATGAACAAAAAAAAAAATACCGCCATAAAAATTAAAAAGTCAACAAACACATCAGGGATGGTGACCGGGTCTCATTTCGGCCTTTCATAATTATGATTTGAGACCAAAAAATCATCTCGAATCTTGACTTCTCAAGATAAGATTCGAAAATTTTTAAGTTAAAATTTTAGATTTTTCTTCTCGAATCACTGACTGATTTTTTTATTTTATTTTAAATCCCAATTCAAATTATTATTCGAAACAATTTTTCATACCGATTGAATCACCTATCCCGAATTTGAATAATGAAACCTAAAACACATGTACCCTTTTCATTTTAAACTTTCTAAATTGCCCTTTTCTTTTCTCAATGATTGAATCATAGTAAAACAAAAGGAAATAAGGCAGTACATTATTGTTACCTTCTCTTGTAGCATCCTCTCCGATCTTTAATTGTTGAGTTCTTTTTGCTTTCACCTAAATCATCCGGCTTCAGATAAGCTTCCCAACACCGAGAGCTAAACTGGGTATGTGCTTGAACTTGAGAAACTTCATCAGATTCACCATTTTTCAATATTGAAAGAGAGTTTGTGAATGAACTCAAAATATTAGCCACAAGATCTTGGTTGATGATGATCACTTGTTGTGACCCATCATTTATTTTGGATTTATGAATGAGATTTCGAAGCTGGAGGGCCGATTCTCGGCCTTTGATAAGCTCTACTATTGCCATTCTTCGATGTGAAGACAAAGATGGAGTCCCAAAAGAAGAAGAAGATGCAGTGGCCTCCATTTTCATTTTTGAGAGTAGCAAAGGAGATGGAGAAAGTGCGGGTCTTTTATATTGTGAAAAAAGAGACAAAAAAGGGACCACATTTATTTTAACAGGAAGCTGACGAGGAAAGCTCCACAATCAAAGGGGTTACTAATCCCACGCGCGTCTACATTCACGCTGTATAATCCCATATAGGTTAACTTACAAAGTAAATTGGTGAATCAAATCAAAAAGTAATATATTCATATTTTATTTAATTAATAAATAAATCTTAAATGAATTATTTATTTAATATACTATTGATATGATTTAATAAAATAAATTTTCATAATTATTATATTATTTTTTCATAAATTTATATACATTAAATATATAATTAGAGATTTACTAAAATAAATCACTATAGCCGATAATTATTTCTAAAAAAAAAAAACATAAATTAACAAAATGAAAATATTAAACGGATATAAGTAAATAAATAAATCTATTGAATTAATTTATTTATTAAATAAATTAAATTTTCTAATTACAAAGTAATTGGTGAATCAAATCAAAAAGTAATATATTCATATTTTATTTAATTAATAAATAAATCTTAAATGAATTATTTATTTAATATACTATTGATATGATTTAATAAAATAAATTTTCATAATTTATTTATATTATTTTTTCATAAATTTATATACATTAAATATATAATTAGAGATTTACTAAAATAAATCACTATAGCCGATAATTATTTCTAAAAAAAAACATAAATTAACAAAATGAAAATATTAAACGGATTATAAGTAAATAAATAAATCTAATTGAATTAATTTATTTATTAAATAAATTAAATTTTCTAATTACATATCTAAGGGTGGCAATGGATAGGGTTGGGCCCGGGCTTTGATAAGCCTGGCCCAGGAAAAGCCCGGCCGGCTTTGATAAGCCTGGCCCAGGAAAAGCCCGGCCCGGGCTTTGATAAGCCTGGCCCAGGAAAAGACCGGCCCGGGTGTCTTCAGGCCCGACCCGACTCGAGCCGGGCTCGTGCCCGGGCTTTAGCCGGCCTGTTTTTTTTTTAAAAAATTAAAAAAAAATTAAAAATATATAAATACAAAATACATTCTAACTATATGCAAAGACAATTCACAAATAAATCAAAGTTTCATCGATAAATTAACAATTTAAATGCTACAAACAAATAAAAATATTACAAACATATTAAATATATATATATATATATATTGTTTTGACCCGGGTTGGGCCGGACCCGGACAAAAAATACTAAACCCGACTGGAGTCCGAACCCGAACCGGATTTTTAATTATAAAATCCGACTCGAAATTTTTTTTTTACCCCAAACCGGACCGGACCCTTACTTTTCTTGCCACCCTTATACATATCCAATCAACACATGAAATTTACCACCACTTCTAAATTCATATCCCAAGTTCCAACGTCGAAAACGTTAAGTTGCATGGGCGTTGGACGTTGCTTTGATAACTGCGCGTGGGAAAGGATTGGCGTGACGGAGGGTATGTGAGGTAATTGTCACATACGTCATGTCGTTGCGTCAGCTTCTGTATGGACAGGACCCCACATATTAAAAATTTCCAACTTGATTGTCGTAGATTTCTATCCTTTCAAGTTTCAAGACAACTGGAGTCTGGAGACCTGGATTGTTAAAAGGACTTAGGGTCCGTTTGGTACGACCGTAGCTAGCGTTTACGTTAGTTACCAAACACTGCATTTATGAAGGTTATAAAATGGAATTTATTTTCAGACGTTTGTGGGGAATATATAATTTTATCATCTATTTAAAATAAGTTTGTGTATATTTAATTTTATATGTATATTTTTATTTGTAATTTGATAATTTATATTATAATTTATACTCTATTTAAGCAACCACCATAAAGAGCTTAAAAATTAGTTTATATCTTAAACCATAATTTATAAACTAACTTATACTCTCAATATAATTCTCTTTACTATACCAAGCAGACTCATGTTTGTGCTATTGTTAGTCTTAGAATAGAAGTTCTTTAGAGGTAATTTGATACAAAACGACAAAACCAGTGCAGTTAAACTTGGATAGGTTAGGGTTTAGGCTTTAAGATTTACATATCTAAACTCTGAAAAAAGAATGATAAATGCACATATTAGTGCAAACCGAAATTACAAAAGGTGAAAATATTTTTTATGTAGTTGTATATATTTTTATTTTATAGTGAATATTTTTGATATTTTATGTGTAATTTGTGATGCATTTTTACTATGTTCATATCATTATTGAACTCCAAAATCTATGTTTTTAGATAAAAAAAAAAAAAAAAAAAATCATAAATGCATATAATAATGCACATTAAATTGATATAAATGGAAAAGACAAAACTTAAAGTTATATTTTTTATCTTATAATAATTTTATTTTTTTATTTTTTAGTGTTTATATATAATTAATGGCTCTGAAAATAATTTGGTTGAGCATGGGCGTGTCAGAGGAGCGGATCCTCAATATAAATAACTGACTTCTAACAAACAATTGTTAAAGTGGGTCTCCAAAATTTACAAGAGATAGGCAATTAGAATTTAGGAGGATGCTAAAAACGATTAAGAATATAAACTACTAGAATTGAAAATTTTACTGAGATTGAAAGTCTAAACTACGGAGACTGTTACTGGAATTGGAAATCTTCACTGACAATGAAATTCTAAAATTACAGAAATTGAAAGACTATGTCTATTGGAATTAAAGTTTATAAAAAGATTAAAACTATAGAGGGAATTAACAACTGAATAAATGAAAATTCGCATTGGTCTTTTTTGGATTGAAGTGTTGGAGGTCCATTTTTATGTGCTTCCCTTTGGTTTTTATAGCTCATGGAAATAACTGTCTCATAATGCTCCTCAACTTTGTACGCATGTTATGCATGTCATGTTTACTTCCTCCAAGTACTCCTCCATAATCATGTACCCACCACGTCCCGCAAGCTACGCTCCTCCATTTTTGCTGCTCACGTCTTGCAACTGTTGGAAGAAATTATGGAGGAATCAAGTACATTTAATTTTGAAGCGCCATGCTTTGGGCTAGCACACGCCATGTTTTCATTTTTGAACATATCATGTCATGTTTTCATTTTTGAACATATCAAGGTTTTTGCATGCAAGTATTTCATATAAGAATGACATAAGTTTCAATTTTCACACGAGCATTTCACGCTCTAAATATATTTCAATGATTCATGATGCATGCATGTCATAATATAGCAATTTTCTATAAAATTCTCATGGCAAAGAACATGATAATTTGATGTTTTCCCCACAGACGGTGTCAATTTGATGAAAGCAGGAAAAATGGTGAGAATTCGTACCTTCAAAAATCTTTGGGCTTAATTCCACCGAGTTCAGTTGAAGTTGAGCTTTTCTTTATAATGATCTAGTGAATAGTTCTTGTACGCGCGCCTTTTTATTTTGGTTAGTATCTTCATTTTCTTTTAAGTGTAATTTAACAACTCAATGTTCGAGTTAATTATTCTTTTCTTATAATTTTTGAATGTGGAATTCCGAATCATTTCTTCTAACTTTTCATTGGCTTATATAGCCTTGTGTGAGTGGAAGTTCCATTCCTCATATTGACATATGTCCATTATTGAACTGTTTTGTGGTACATGTCATGAGACATATTGAAATATAGTATTAAGTGTGATTACACATGTTATTATACATGCTAAACTACGTTTGCATATTATGTTAAGTAGATTGCTATTAAAGTCCATTAACTTTGGATTACAGTGTATGAATTCACGTGCTTCGAAGTTTCTTTACACTGATTGGGGTAGCTCCATTTTGTACCTTCACCGATTAATAGTTTCCAGAGTAAATGTGTTTCAGAATGAATATGTATCATAATTAGCTGACCTCGTGATGAGTGGTATTTATATCACTTATTCCCACTCATTTAACCTAATATTTTGTATAGTTTCTTGAGTTTTGTGAACGTTTTGATATGTTTTGTGTTATTTTGCAGATAAATAAAGTTTGGAAAGCATTGGAGGCAATTTGGGGCAAAAACGGACAAAAATGCGTCAACATGGATATTTTGGTCTTTAGCGCGTCGCGCCGCCAAACCTTCCGCGTCGCGACGTCTAAAATGCGCCGAACAGTGCTAACGTGCACCGGGTCCACAAATGAGAATCTGAGAAAAGTTTGACTTTGCTAAAATGCGCCGTGCCACGTCTCACCATCACAGCCGATCTGCTAACATGCGCCGTACCACGTGTCAGCATCCTACGGTGCCGACAGTCATCATCGCCACGTGTGCCATGTGTCATCCTACGTGTCTCCATGTCATCAGCCACATCAGCAAGTCAACAAGTCAAAATTGCCACGTGTCGTGCCACATCATCATCAGCCAATCATGAAGTGACACGTGTCGCAATTCTACGGTGCCGACAGTCTATTTCCCACGTGTCGCCACGTCACCGCCACGTCATCGCCACGTCAGCATCAATTATTGGATATCCTATCCTTATCTGACACGTGGCGGATAAGAATCTCATCAACCAATCAGAAGCCGCCAAGTGTCACAATAATTGAGTTCCAACCACTCCGCCACGTGTCACCTTATCACCTTATCCGGAATCTGCAATCGACGAACCAGAAGCTGCCACGTCGACAAATCTGGCGTCGCGATGCTAGCTGGGCGTCGCAACGCTGGACCCTTATCGACCCCTATAAATAGAGCTCGAAATTTCAGATTTCAGTGCATCACTCTCTCTCTTATAATCTTTCTAAAGAGAGAGTTTCTCTCTCTATTTTCTTTTAATTTTTAGTTTTTTTTTAGTTTTTAGTTTTATAATTAATTTTAATTACGTTTTGTTAATATAGTAATTTAATTTTTACTTTTTACTTTTTACAGTTTTTATTATTTACCATGAGGAGGTAACTCCCCCAGCTAAGGTGAAAGGTAATTCTTTTACTGTTACTATTTAGATTAATCTCCCTTAAAAATAATATATTCACTATTTAAAATATTGACTTAAAAATAATATATTTTACCTTAGCATTTTATTTTATTGTAATTTACTTTTCAGTATTTACTTTACCGCATTTTTACTTTATGTCTTTTATTTTCAAGTTTTTACTAACCCTAGTTATGTGTTGTAACTAAATTAGTTATCTGGGGTTGTGATGAAATCCAATATCACCGTTTTATAAGGGTTAGATTATAGCTTGGGTAATATAAAGGTTTATTTATTGAGTTTTAATCTTAATGCTTTTTCATTAACTGGCCATTAATAAAATTGATATGGTAAATCTAAAATGAACTAGACATAGGGATTTTAGGTTTCAGCCTTAGATTCAATAGCCCACGATCTTCCTTGAGGATATATAACCCTTTAATAGATTTCCTTACAGGATAGGAATATACCTGTCGGGCGGGGGTAGCCATAATTGGAACTTAAACTTAATGAATCCAGATAATTTGGTTGACATAGACATATGGTTCAATTAGGTTAAACTGGGTATTTGTGTCTGACCATCGACATAGGCTTACACATAATTTAGTGTTCCAGGTTAATAAATCAATATATTACCCAACTTTAAGATAACCACTTCATCTTTAAAATGATATTGGAAGAAATCACAACCCTAGATAGTTTTTAATATTGAATTTTCTTAAAACCTATTTTCGAAAATTTTATTTACTTGCTTTTAAATTTAGAATCGTCACCATTTCAAATCAATCAATCAAACAATCTGTTAGATACTAGTAATCATTTGACCTCATTAAATTAATAGTTTTGATATTAAGTCCTCGTGGGATCGATATTTTTATACTACTTGAACGATACGTGCGCTTGCGTTATACATGTGTGTTTACGCCGGTCAAGTTTTTGGCGCCGTTGCTGGGGACTTATATTTCTTGAGTTGTTAATTTTGAAGCTATCTAATTTACTTGTATCTAATTTTCTTTATTTTTATCTGTAATTTTTATTTCTTTCTTCTGTTTTCAGGTGATTGAACAAATGGAACATTACTGGGAGATTGAGAGATTACGAGCTTTACAAGAAGATACACCCCACATCTGGGAGCAACAGTCCGATTTTCTGAGGCCTGTTGTCCAGCCCAACAATTATCACTGGATGTCAGAACCAAGCAATACCACATTTTCTCAACATAACGAAATGAGGAGATGTGTAATATGTGATGGTAACCACCCGAGCGATCAATGTATATACCTTTCAGAGTGGCAGAATTTTCAGAATCATTCAAAGTATGAAAAACCATCACATTTTCCATCTTATCCACCATCCATATGCGATTTTCATCAACAACTAGAACCATCAGAGGAAGATCAGTTGTTAAACATGCTCAAAGATATGTTCGAGTTGGATGCAATGCTTGAAACAAGCCAGAATCAATTGGAAAGTATTCAGAGACAATCAGAATTCATTCAGAGGATGACAGATCAAATGAGACAATTCACAGAAAACCAGAACTACATACCTCAAGAACCAGTTTCAGATGACACTGATGAAGCCTTCGAGTACCATTCATTTCACAATGACACTTCAACAGAGGAGGAAGCTGAGCAGTATCAACAACCAGAGGTATCAGTTCAGGAGCCCGAACCGGCAAAGTCTCAATTTGACTTTTATTATTCAGACTCTGACGAGGATGAAGCTGATCTATTTTTACCAACTGCACCAACAACGGAAGATCAAACTTTCAATCCTCAAAATGAAGATCTTGGAGCATGCTTTACCATGATGTTTGAAGAAGATCTTCATGAACCATCCATTCCAGTCATATCAGAGGATGAAGACCTAAAATCTGACATTTCTTTATATCCTCAGGTTGACAATTTTGAAGCATGTATTTCACAGATGACAGATGAAGAACTGAATACAGAAATTTTAAAAGACATATGTGAAGAAAAGGTGGAGCAAGAAACAGAGCAAATGGAGGAGCAAATGTCTGACCTTAATAAAGATCCAGAGCATTCAGGAGAAACATCGCTGTTTTGGGGAGTACAAATCAAAGATATCAACCAGAAGCTTGACAGAATGGAACTCCCATTCCAAGTCAAGCATCATACGAGACCTCCTGATTTTCTTTCTTTCTTTCCAGGAACCACTGGAGTAACAAGGAGCAAAAATGTGGCACGAGCACTGAATGAGACACAACTCTTTTTGCCACTTTACCGTTGGAAGAGACCCTTCAAAAGCAACGCTCACGTGATTGTCTTTAATCGAACATCCAAAACGACGATGAAACCTCATTGACATATGAATTTCATTCACGTCTGGCTGAAGAAGAAAAATTTAGCACTAGCAGGGAGGCAACCCATGCAATTTGTTGTAATTTCTGTTTTCATATTTTGTGTGAACTTTTTAATTTTGTGTGTTATTTTTGTAGGGAAAGGCACAAACGAAGCATTTTAAGATAGAAGGAATTGTGTTTGGAAATCAAAGATGAGAAACAATTCATTAGCGATGGCTGAGTAAGGAATGAAATCTTGAGACACATCCTAATGAATTTATACTAAGCGAGTGGCGTATTGCGTACATAATTCTGTTGCCTTAATTATTGCTTTGATTCGTTTTTCTGTTGTAATTATCTTTATTTTCGTAGACAGAATCCAGACTTTTTGACCTTTCACGATTTCTTTTGTTGTTTAGCTAACAATCGTCCTTTGGAAGATACTTGTGTTATTTTTTACTCACCATTTTCAGGTACTATAAATTCAGCCCGTCATTGCACTTTTGAAGGCATCCAGAGTTGAAATAGAAATACAAAAAAAAAAAATGGAAGCCACTTCAAGAAGACGAGTTGAAAACATCTGTGTGTTTTGTGGTAGTAGTGTTGGTACTAAACCACAATACATAGAAGCAGCACATGAATTGGGTCGAGTCTTAGCTGCAAGGAATATGCACTTAATATATGGCGGAGGCAATCTTGGACTTATGGGGATCGTTTCAAAGGCTGTACAAGAGGGAGGCTGTCATGTTTTGGGAATCATCCCAAAACCCTTGGCAGAGGCAAATCTTATTGGATCATCAAACAGAGAGGAACTGATCGTGCCGGGTATGTCTGAACGACTGGTAGAAATGATTAACCGTGCTGATGCTTTTATCGCTTTGCCAGATGGCTTGGGTACATTGGAGGAAATTTTTATAGTTCTATCTTTGGGCGAACCTGAACATACACCAGAAACCGCTTGGACTGTTTAATGTTGATGGATTTTATGATTTTCTTTGTGTGTTTCTTGATGATGCTCGGAGAAATGGGTTCGTGTCAAAACCTATGAAAGAACTCCTCTTCACTGCCAGAACTGCTCCAGATCTAATAGACCAACTCATAGCCTATGAACCACAAGTTGACCCTATCATTTCAAAGATAAATTGGTCCAAGGACGATCGTGGTAAGAGGCGTCGAATTCATCTGGATCTTAACCTTTAATTTCCTGTAGATTTCAGCTAACCAGGTACGACCTTCTAAACTCTTATTCTACTTTTTAAGACATTGGGGACAATGTCTCATTTAGGTTTGGGGGAGGGAATTGGTTGATCAGTACCTTGTTTTTAGTTTGTGTGTTGTTTTTATTTTTAGTCCAAAATTTTTCGAAAAATACAAAAAAATTGGAAAATTTTCAAAAATTACAAAAATATTTGTGTTTTTTTGTGTTTTTGTTTTGACTAAAAAGGTGAAATTGGTAAGAGATAGCTGAGTAAGGAGTTTCCACTCCTGAGACGTATCTCAACCTAATTCGAAACAAGTTAATTTTTGTTTATTTCCTTTTGAATTATTTAATTTGTGAATTTTCCATAAAACGGACTAAAATGGATCTTCATATGCTTAGTTGGCAGATATTATCAATATGCATAGTAACATACAGACATGAGTTGTAATTGAAAAGTTTGTAATATTCAGTGCTCTAGTTTAAATTGGAGGAAGCATCTCAAAAAGTGATTGAGTAAAAAAAAAAAAAAAAAACGTCTGAGATCCGGGTTATTAAGTCTGAAGGGTGTTTTAACACCTAGTGCCCTAAAACCAACTGGTTTGGGAGTCACTGGCCCAAAGCTCGCTACATGGATCAAAGATACTGCAAAAATATATATATATCTCTGAAGTCTGAGTAATTAAGTCCGTAGGGGTGTCTTAACACCTTATGCCCTAAAGCCAACTGGTTTGGGAGCCACCGACCCAACACTCGTTACATAGATGAAAGATATTGTATATAAAAAAAAAATCAAGGAAAAAATCTGAAAAATCTGAAAAATTATTCCATTGCTGCAAAAAGATGTGAAATCTGATAGAACTTTAGGACAAAAATATTACTCTCTTGTCAACTGCACTTATGACTGTTGTGGGCAAAAATAAATTGATTAATATTTTGTTAGCTGTGTATATGGAGAATGGTAAAAATAATCGGAGAATTTACTTATTCGGTAATTTAAAATGAAACAAAACAACTAGTAACTTGGAGTAGAAGTTTCACTTGATTAGTCACTAACATCTTTATTCTCTTTTCGCTTGTCTTTTTGCTTTTGTGTGCATTAGTTTTACTAACTTTTTACTTTTGTAAAAATGTTTGTGGGTATCATTGCTGTAAGCCCTCACGAGACTACAACTCGTCCACTAGGGACACCTAGGGGTTTAAAGGCTTGTTGCATACGCTAAATGCAACTGTGATTCCTACGAAAGTGGCTTAGTTAAATTTTAAAGATGTTTATGTTATTTTATTTTATGTTTTGCTCGAGGACTAGCAAAATGTTAGGTTTGGGGGTGTGATGAGTGGTATTTATATCACTTATTCCCACTTATTTAACCTAATATTTTGTATAGTTTCTTGAGTTTTGTGAACGTTTTGATATGTTTTGTGTTATTTTGCAGATAAATAAAGTTTGGAAAGCATTGGAGGTAATTTGGGGCAAAAACGGACAAAAATGCATAAACAGGGATATTTTGGTCTTTAGCGCGTCGCGCCGCCAAACATTCCTCGTCGCGACGTCTAAAATGCGCCGAACAGTGCTAACGTGCGCCGGGTCCACAAATGAGAATCTGAGAAAAGTTTGACTTTGCTAAAATACGCCGTGCCACATGTCACCATCACAGCCGATCTGCTAACATGAGCCGTGCCACGTGTCAGCATCCTACGGTGCCGACAGTCATCATCTCCACGTGTGCCACGTGTCATCCTACGTGTCTCCATGTCATCAGCCACATCAGCAAGTCAACAAGTCAAAATTGCCATATGTCGTGCCACATCATCATCAGCCAATCAGAAAGTGACACATGTCGCAATTCTACGGTGCCGACAGTCTATTTCCCACGTGTCGCCACGTCACCGCCACATCATCGCCACGTCAGCATCAATTATTGGATATCCTATCCTTATCTGACACGTGGCGGATAAGAATCTCATCAACCAATCAGAAGTCGCCACGTGTCACAATAATTGAGTTCCAACCACTCTGCCACGTGTCACCTTATCACCTTATCCGAAATCTACAACCGACGAACCAGAAGCTGCCACGTCGACAAATCTGGCGTCGCGACGCTAGCTGGGCGTCGCGACGCTGGACCCTTATCGACCCCTATAAATAGAGCTCGAAATTTCAGATTTCAATGCACCACTCTCTCTCTTATAATCTTTCTAAAGAGAGAGTTTCTCTCTCTACTTTCTTTTAATTTTCAGTTTTTTTTTAGTTTTTAGTTTTGTAATTAATTTTAATTACGTTTTGTTAATATAGATTTAATTAATTTTACTTTTTACTTTTTACAGTTTTTATTATTTACCATGAGGAGGTAACTCCCCCAGCTAAGGTGAAAGGTAATTCTTTTACTGTTACTATTTAGATTAATCTCCCTTAAAAATAATATATTCACTATTTAAAATATTGACTTAAAAAGGATACCGCCAGATTAGTCGGTTTTAATTTAATTTTGGTTCCGCCTTTATGGCTGATTGGACTTAATTTAACTTAATCAGGTTACCACATTTATGGCTGGTTGGAAAAAGAATCACAAGTTTATATATTATTTTATGGGAGATATCTAAATTAGTAGTAGTAAAAGTAATTCCTTTTACCTTAGCATTTTATTTTATTGTAATTTACTTTTCAGTATTTACTTTACCGCATTTTTACTTTATGTATTTTATTTTCAAGTTTTTACTAACCCTAGTTATGTGTTGTAACTAAATTAGTTATCTGGGGTTGTGATGAAATCCAATATCACCGTTTTATAAGGGTTAGATTATAGCTTGGGTAATATAAAGGTTTATTTATTGAGTTTTAATCTTAATGCTTTTTCATTAACTGGCCATTAATAAAATTGATATGGTAAATCTAAAATGAACTAGACATAGGGATTTTAGGTTTCAGCCTTAGATTCAATAGCCCACGATCTTCCTTGAGGATATATAACCCTTTAATAGATTTCCTTACAGGATAGGAATATACCTGTCGGGGGGGGTAGCCATAATTGGAACTTAAACTTAATGAATCCAGATAATTTGGTTGACATAGACATATGGTTCAATTAGGTTAAACTGGGTATTTGTGTCTGACCATCGACATAGGCTTACACATAATTTAGTGTTCCAGGTTAATAAATCAATATATTACCCAACTTTAAGATAACCACTTCATCTTTAAAATGATATTGGAAGAAATCACAACCCTAGATAGTTTTTAATATTGAATTTTCTTAAAACCTATTTTCGAAAATTTTATTTACTTGCTTTTAAATTTAGAATCGTCACCATTTCAAATCAATCAATCAAACAATCTGTTAGATACTAGTAATCATTTGACCTCATTAAATTAATAGTTTTGATATTAAGTCCTCGTGGGATCGATATTTTTATACTACTTGAACGATACGTGCGCTTGCGTTATACATGTGTGTTTACGCCGGTCACCTCGTAATGCCTTGAATTCAAAGTGAGTTAACCCCGAAGTGACGTCACTCTGGATTTATGTTCGAAGTTCTACGAAGGTTCGAGAATTTTGATGATCAACTCGACTCTTCCCGTCTATTAATACTGCGCGTTCAATAGTACTATAATACGTGTCATTACTTAATTGGATCTCAATGTGTCCGTAATAGTTCTTCTGAGGAAGCGTATTAATGAAGATTCATTAGAGTTGTGACACATGACTAGTGGAATTAGGCACTTACGTAAATAAATAATTTTTAATAATTTTCTAAGGATTTAACCATATGAAAAATCAAAATTATTATTTCTGATTAATTATTAGTAATCGGCTAAATCGCTCATGATAGAAGGAATGAATGAGGAATAGATTCTTCACAAGAGTAGCTATGGTCAAATGTTTCTCATATACCGTGAATGAAACACAATAATTTTTGATACTGCTCTTAAAAAG
Source organism: Zanthoxylum bungeanum (assembly GCA_019454045.1). Classification (NCBI taxonomy): domain Eukaryota; kingdom Viridiplantae; phylum Streptophyta; class Magnoliopsida; order Sapindales; family Rutaceae; genus Zanthoxylum; species Zanthoxylum bungeanum. The sequence continues at coordinate 27,413 of SKCR01039963.1, forward strand.
TAGAGCCGAACCCGCATCCCAAGCCCAAATCCAAATCCAAATCCAAGCCCATGTCCAAACCTAAGCCCAAATTTAAGGCCAAATCCGAACATAAGATGATATATAATTTATGTAAAGTAAAGCCACACTGTCAGTATGGCCTCGCAAAACAAGCAGCTTTCACAATCTTCTCATCTTCTCGAAAAGACATTATCAAACAAAGCTTCCTGCGCCTCGACTTTGCTTCTTGTTTACGTGGTCAACAACGTCATATCCCTCTGTTAGATTTGCAATCACACCTATAAATTAAATAAAATAAAAATTTCTTACACTAGATCTTTTAGAGTTGGCTTCGCTCGCTCACCTACCGTTCAAATTTATTTTTTAAATTTTTTTTGGGAGATTAGTTTAGGGTTAGGGATTTTGAGGAGCTATGGTGAAAGAGCTGGTGGAGTTATTTGAAGCTGCGAAAAAGGCGGCGGACGCGGCAGTCGTTGATGGAGTATCGTCAAGTGGGCCCGAGGTGTCGCGATGTGTCGACGCCTTGAAACAGCTCAAGGCTTTTCCCGTTACGTATGATATGCTCGTTTCTACTCAGGTATTGTTAGATGTTTAATTAATTAATTTATTTTAAAATGTTTGTTTGATTTTGGAAATTGATTGTAATCGGGAAAGAAAAATTGATTTTTGTTTAGTTTGGTACTGAAGATTGGGGGAATTTGATTTAATTTGAATAGAGTGTTGTAAATTGGTTGATTATGTTGTTTAAATTAATGATTATTTTGGTTGGTTTTGTTATTTATGTGAAATAAAGTTGTGAAATGACCTGTTTTAGACTAAAGGAAGGAATAAATTCTTTTCCTCTTAGCTACCCAAATTGTTTTTATTTAGAAATTGAAATAGAGAATCTCTAGGAATTGATGTCTGAAGGTGATTTTGGGAGAACTAATTAATACCTTTTTAGGGTGGTACTTGGTCTCAAGGACAATGCCTTTCTTGTATGCGTAGCCGCTTTCCTTGCTCACGAGTCAGGACTCTATTGCTCTTTTTTTTTCTTTTGCTGCTGTGGAGCTCTTATCTGCTGTTGTTTTTCTGTTCTTGTGCCTGCTTTTTTTTTTTTTTTTTTAAATGCTCTTCGGTCGCTGTTTGTTGTAGCTATTTCCTTCCATTTTTCCACTGCTGATTTATTTCATTGCTGCTGATGTTTCTCGCCATTTTGGCTGTTTGTGGTTGAGATTTTTGGGTATAATCACTGCTGCCTGCTGATTTCAAAGAAACAAGGATAGCATATATAGGAACACAATTTATCATCTAAATCTTATAAGCCACTGCCATCATCTTCGAAAATATGGCAGTGACTTGAAAGTTTTCCTCCTAGCAATAATTTTATATAATCATATTATATATGTGGTGGGACTTTCAATCAGTTTTTGGTTGTTATCTTAGCAGTTATTGCATGCTTCTATCCCATGTTGCTATTCCTTTTATTTTTCAGATATCTTTAGATATCAAAAAATGAAACGCAAGATTACATTGTTGATATTCTACACTTGACATTTTTGTGTGCACAAATGTATTATTCAGTGTAACTTAAAATTTTTATATCATATCTCAGGTTGGGAAAAAGCTTCGACCTCTCACAAAACATCCAAGGGAGAATATACAAATTATGGCCTCTAACTTGCTTGATATTTGGAAGAAAATAGTCATTGAAGAGACTACCAGAAATAAGAAAAATGGTAGCTCCGATAATAAGTCTTCAATTAACACTGAGGGTGTGAAGCCTGATACCGTCAAAGTTGAGAAGGTTCAGAAGACAAGTGCAGTAAAGGTTGAAAAGGTCTCAACTGCAGAAACTTTCAAGGTTGAGAAAACTGGGAGGGCTTCAAGGTCAGAAACTGTCAAGGTAGAAAAGAAGGAAACAAATGGGGATTCTGTCATGGATCGGGGAGAGACTGTCAAGGTTGAAAATATAATTAAGGAGAAACAACCGCCTAGTGTAAAAAAACCATCTCAGGCTGCGATTGCAACTCCAAAGCTGACTACATTGATCAAATGTAACGATTCTTTGCGTGACAAATTTCGGGAAATTCTTGTGGAAGCTTTGTCCAAAGTTGCCAGTGAGGCCGATGAGGAAATAATTGATGAAGTTAATGCATGTGACCCAATCCGAGTTGCTGTTTGTGTGGAATCTGTAATGTTTGAAAAGTTGGGGCGCTCCAATGGTGCAGAGAAACTCAAGTACCGATCTATTATGTTCAACATGAAGGACCCGAAAAACCCAGATTTAAGGAGGAGGGTTCTTCTTGGAGAGGTCAAACCAGAGAGGCTTGTTACCATGACCCCAGAAGAAATGGCAAGTGTTGAGAGGCAACGCCAGATTGAGCAAATTAAAGAGAAGGCCATGTTTGAATGCCAGCGTGGTGGTCCACAGGCTGCCACAACTGACCAATTTAAGTGCTCTAAATGTGGACAGCGCAAATGCACTTATTATCAGATGCAGACTAGGAGTGCAGATGAACCTATGACAACCTATGTAACATGTGTGAACTGTAACAAGCGTTGGAAGTTCTGCTAATCCAATTTCATGTATATCTATCTACAGTTTCAGCAGCGAAGATATGCAGCGGATTATTTGGGAAAACCTTCATTCTTCCCTATAGCAATTTATCTATCAAGTCTGTCGTGGTAAGGCCTAGAAGACAATCCTTTGATTTTTATTTGTTTGCTATAAGGATAACTTAGCATTCGTGAGATGTACTGATTTAAATCCTACTTGAGAATCTTTAAAAATCGGATTGTATCTCATTTTTAGGACCTCCCCTTCTGAATGGGGAAATTGAGCAGTTCTTAACTGCTCCAGTTAGCTTTTCCTTTATATTAGGTTGTAGGATTTAATTTTATGTTTTTTCTCCACAATACATTACCTGTGTGTCAACCAGAGGCCTCTTGTGACCTTGTGGTGTGCCTAGTTGTTGTTGATGAGGAGAGTTGAGTTTGTGTTATAATTGGCACTTACGCAGTTGTGTACTCTTAAATAATCGTGTTATAGAATTATTCTGCTTTCAACAACTTGATGTTTTCTGTTGTTTCAGAGCAAATTTTCTTTAGTCTTATCTTATTGATTATCAAAATTAAAAGTTCGTATTCAGTGCATAAGATAAGGCTCCCGCTATAAGCAAGGATATGGGGGAGTGGAGGTCTCAAGTTAAGTTTCCTGATGTAGCTAGAGGCCAAGCAAATAGTAAGTTGAAGTCTTGACACACAGTTTTATCAAATTAACAACAGGAGGGGCATGCTAGTCAAAGAGGAGCCCAAGAATTTGAGAGTTGAACAACAGCTAGCTATAATGAGATATTATAGCATACCTGTTCTTCAAAGTGCTAAGAAAAACAAAAACAGAGTTGTAAAAGTGCACAATCATTTCTTTCTCTCTCTTTCTCTAATAATTTCTGAGGAACTCGAGCATGGACTCTCCAGAGTGTTTTCACCAATTGATTCCTTCGCACCTGCAGCATTCAGCTCCTGAATATTCGAAGAAAAAAGAAATATTCCTTTAGTTAATTAAAAATCACAAAAAAAAAAAAAAAAAAGGAGGAAAATATATGTATAAAAAAATTTATTGGATATGATTTAGAAGAATTTTTACCTGGGAGTTTGTTGTTTTAGTGGTTTTCTTTTCTTGTTCTTTATCCCTCACGGATCGTATAGATGACACCATCTGATGTATCATAATAATCAAATAATCAGTACCCATTTAAAAAAAAAAAAAAAACAGAAATGGAGGATAATTAATGAATAAAATTTAAGGCGAGCCCAACACAGAACGTGCTGTGCATATTGACTCAAGACGGACCAATCTCAAATTAGGTTATGATTTGCACCCCAGTGTACATGTAGAAAGAGCCTATATTCATTGATTCTTATCAACTTATAATCTCACATTTATATATAAGTTATTCCAACCTTAATTAGATTTTAGATGTGAAATAATCTTCATTTTTTTTTTTAATTTTTTTTCCTCAATATGTACACTTGGTGAGATAAATTTTCATTCACCAGAGCATTATTTTAGGCATATATCTATATAACATTTCAAAGTTCTCTTGGAGAAGAATATGAATCGCTCATGATCTCATCATTTTCACAAGTGGATCATACTTACAATTGTACATCAAAATAGAAAAAAATGCATACTTTTTTCCTCATTTCCAACAATTTAGACCCAAGAAAGATGCTGATTCTGACATGCATGGAGGAAAATGCTAATGAACAGATGGATGATGAGGGATTTGCACGTAGTTACATTAATGTTTTCCTATGGTACTCATTTGACATTTCTGAGAAGAAATTTGAAACAAGTTGCATAAATTTAATTTCATTATCCAAATAAAAACTGTAATTGCAGACTTGACAGCTTGATCTTCATGAATTTGAAAACTACTGGATCATCAACTGTTTCCTTCAACTCGGGAAACCAGAACAACTTCTTCTCCTGGATTTTGTTTTGCTTACTACCAAAGTTTCTTGGGACTCCTATTGCTTACGTTCCTTTCTTTTTGATTGAGGCCGTTGATAGGAGTTCTTCAACTGATCTTCATGAATTGAGGATTTTGAGGTTTTGAAAGTTGTTGGTGAGGGTGCATTTTGAAGGGTTTATCAAGTGAGGAAAAAGAATACATCAGAAATATATGCGATGAAGGTCATGAGGAAGGATAAGATAATGGAGAAGAATCATGCTGAATACATGAAAGCTGAGAGGGATATTTTGACGAAAATTGATCACCCCTTTATTGTCCAGCTCAAATACTCGTTCCAACTTCCAAGTAATTTTCATTATTTCAATATTTTATCCTGACTTGCTAGGAGAAATAAATTTCAGTTTAAATAGCTTATATTTTAAATATTTTGCCTTCTTGAGGCCAACTTAGAATTGTTTCTTGGAACACAGACCAAATACCAAATATACCTAGTTCTGGATTTCATAAATGGAGGGCACCTTTTTTTTTCAGCTCTATCGTCATGGGCCTGTTTAGGTAATGTTTGTTCTTTGTCATAATTCATTGGAGCAATTTTTGGAATGTTCAAGGCATGAGGTTGATTAATGTTTATGCTTTTGTTTCAGAGAGGACCTGGCACTGATATATGCTGCCGAGATTGTTTCTGCTGTCTCCCACCTTCATGCAAATGGCATAATGCACAGAGATCTTAAACCTGAAAATATTCTTTTGGATGCAGATGGCTATGTACTCTCTTTTCCCTATCTATCTATCTATTCCACAATGTGCACAAACACATAAGAAGAACAAAACAAGGAACCCTAAGTTCTCTCTTGATTTTTAATTTTCAAGGAATTTTAACATGTCATTGATGTATTTATAGGTAATGCTGACAGATTTTGGCCTTGCAAAGCATTTTAATGAGAACACCGGATCAAACTCTATGATTGGGACGGTTGAATATATGGCGCCTGAAATTATCCTTGGGAAGGGCCACAATAAGGCTGCAGACTGGTGGAGTGTGGGAAGTCTATTGTATGAGATGCTCACTGGGAAGGTTGGCATTATTGTCATTTTTTCATGACATTTAGGTTGTATCTCTTATGGGATTTGTACTAATTAGTACCATGGGAATCGGGCGAAAATCGAGCAAAAGATTGTTAAGGATAAAATGAAGCTGCCAGCTTTTTTTATCAAGTGAAGCACATTCTCTATTGAAAGGGGTATATATTTAAATCCACGACCTAAGCTGTTATATTCCATTTGCTTTATCCAAAGACTTCGTCAACCTTTATGCTGGAGGATGTACAGATGAGGAGCTTATGAATGAAAAAACTGAGAACATCTGTTCGGTATTTCAGCTCATACAAAAGGAACCGAGCAAGCGTCTTGGGAGTGGACCTAAAGGAAGTGAAGAAATTAATAGACACAAATGGTTCAAGCCAATCAACTGGAAGAAGTTGGAGTTGAGAGAAATCCAGCCAGGCTTTCGTCCAGAAGTTGCTGGGAAGCACTGCATTGCCAACTTTGAGAAGAAATGGACTGACATGCCAATCTCAGACTCTCCAGCTGCCATTCCAAAGAACAATATAAACACATTTGCCGGCTTTTCTTATGTGAGGCCAACAGCCTCTTTCCTTAAGAGGAAATAGCCGACTATGCTATTAATTGCTCCTTCTCTAGGGATATATTTCATGTTCTTATGTGGGATAGTTTAACCTGTTCACAAATCATTTGCATTGTATTGCATTACCTGGTTAAAGATTTGTCGAAATCTTTGTTTCTAATTATGATTATGAGGTCTTAGGTGTCTATACTTCACAATTAGTTTGTGCTATCTGTTGTTTTGTGGAATCTCTTAGAACGAGTAGTTAAGGATGCATTGCTAATCCCTTAATGTGGAGGGGGCCATCAGTGTCTTTTAAAACGATAAGAGAGCAGCCCAAACAGTTGGGTGTTTATCATCTTGTGAAACTTGGAGATGGAAAGAGGTTGTGTTTCATCCACATAGGCTCTATTCAATGGATAAAGTTAAGAATGACACGTGGCACAAGACCAGCCTCTGCTGACGTCTCAACAATCAAATTAAACTCAAAACTTCAGGCTCCTCATTGTAGAGCCATACTACCGGTATGGCTTCTCTGCTGTCTCCAACAACAATTACAATTCCAAAGAATCCAAAAGTTATTTGCTTTTCACCATTGAAACCAACTTCCCAAAGCAATTTCTGTCCTCCATCAAATCGTTTAAGAGACAATCCAGGAAGGTGCAATGCTTTTTTTGACAACATCACAGATGATCTTTTGGACCAATCATTGTCTCAATTCCCCATTTTCCAATCCAGTTTTGTGCAATTTCAGAGAGCTACTGAAGAATTATCTGATATGCAGAGGTGGGGTGTTCTGGTTTTTGGTGGGCTAACATGGATATACTTGACCGCACGGCCAGGTGTTCTTGTAGGTGCCATTGATTCATACCTCCTAGCTCCTTTGCAATTGGGTTTGGACAGTTTGATTGGAAGAAGGAGCTTGAAGAGGACTGATTTTGTGATAGGAGATAAACTGGGAGAAGGGTCTTTTGGTGTTGTTTATTCTGGAGCCATTGTTCCAAAGAATGTGGTTGTTGAAGACAGAGGACTGAAAAGGGGAAGAGGAAAATCTTTGGAGTTGGATAGCAGGTTCAAGGAAAAGGTCATTCTCAAGAAGGTACTTAACCTAATTCTACGATTGATCACATAAATTTGACTTGCACTTTTTGAATTCCTTCTAGATTTTGGGCATTGAGGGCACCGAATAATATGCTTTTGGATCGTGTTCTCTTGTTTATCAAGATTCTTATTGATGGGACTGTGCAGGTGAAAATTGGAGTTCAGGGGGCTGAAGAATGTGGTGATTATGAGGAATGGTTTAATTACAGGCTATCAAGAGCTGCCCCTGAAACATGTGCTGAGTTCCTTGGAAGTTTTGTTGCTGATAAAACAAACTCGCAGTTTACAAAAGGAGGCAAGTGGCTAGTCTGGAAATTTGAGGTGAGTCAAATGCAAATTTAGTAAGCTTCAACCTTTCTTGATCTGCTTCAAGTTGCATTGCCTGACCAACTTCTCTATATTACGCATGTAGGATATTCATACTTGAGTTCGCTCCTGATATTTGTTTTGTTTCTGATTGAATGATCTTCGTTTGCTAAATGCTTGCAGATAACTGTACAGGTCTGAATTCATGTTTCCTCCACTAATTGTAGAGATGTCCATGTAACAGGGAAATCGAAGTCTAGCTGATTACATGAAAGATCGCAACTTCCCTTATAACTTGGAGGATTACATGTTTGGACGTGTCTTAGAAGGCGAAGATTCGACAAAACGGAGTGCATTGATCATCAAGCAAATACTTCGCCAGATTATTACTTCACTTAAGAAAATCCATGACACAGGCATTGTTCACCGAGATGTAAAGCCAGCCAATTTAGTGGTGACAAAGAAGGGACAGATCAAGCTCATAGATTTTGGAGCAGCAACAGATCTTCGGATTGGTAAAAATTATGTGCCAAACCGTACACTGCTTGATCCTGATTATTGTCCTCCGGAATTATATGTACTTCCAGAAGAAACACCAAGTCCTCCTCCAGAGCCCATTGCTGCTTTACTTTCTCCAATTATATGGCAGGTACCTAATATCGGCACATTGAATAAATGAATCCAAACCAAACTAAACAAAAAGTCTTTTTTCACCAGCGTTTCCTTTTTACAAACCACTGTACTGTCTGTATGTTTGTTGATGCACTCAGTTTATTGTTGCAGCTGAACAGTCCTGATCTGTTTGATATGTACTCTGCTGGGATTGTGCTTTTGCAAATGTCAATACCAACCTTAAGGTCTATTGCAGGCTTAAAGAATTTCAATTTGGAAATAAAGACAGCTAAATACGACTTGAATACATGGAGAGAGTACACTCGGTTGAGGCCTGACTTCACCATTCTTGATCTTGACTCTGGTAGAGGTTGGGATCTTGCCACAAAGCTTATATCAGAAAGAGGTTTCCTTAGAAGGGGGCGTCTATCAGCTGCTGCTGCTTTGAGGCATCCTTATTTCTTGTTGGGTGGTGACCAGGCAGCTGCAGTTCTTTCAAGACTAAGCTTAACCAAGTAGTGGATGATACTTTGCTGATGTGAGTATGTTGGTTCTGACAACTCCTCATTGCATTTCTGGTCTAGTCACAGCTTATTTGGTAGGTTTCAATTAAGGCGGTCTTGAGTTTCCCTTAAAATGGAACTCTATCGATAAAGGATAAAAAAAATATGAAAGTCAAATACACTTTAAATTTCTTTAGATTGGTGTCCTAATTTAGGGCCAAATTTTAAGGTCCCGGCCAATTGCCTGTATTGATTGTTCGCTGGACCAGTTCCAATTTCAATGGACATATTCAAAAAAACCAATTTATGCTCATTTTTTTTTTTTTTTTAAACTAGGGGCAGAGAGCAGAAAGAGTCACCGATGTGAATCTCAGCATGTTGGCCAATTTACTTTAACAGATGATCAAGGTATGCATCCACCTAAATCTGTAAAAAATACTCTCACTCCATAGCCACTTGCTTGCCAATACAAGAGGTGACATCCATTATTTTGTTGGTAACTGAATTATGTCGAAGTTCATTCCTTTTCCCTTGTGTTCAAAAATCAAATTTCTTTCTTTGTTGCATTTTCAGTTAATTTTAATTTGATAAAATTAAATTTATATATACAAATCAATGAATTACAGCCAACCCCATTGGAAATTTGATTGGTATTTCAATGTTCTTTAGATTTTCTGTGATTAGCATCAGCCATTGGAGATCTAATAGATTGAAGTTGTAGTTGGATACTAGTTTTTTTCTTTCCTTTTCAATCTTCTACACAAACATATTCAACTGAAATCATTTCAAACACAAGCAAAGCAGCATACTCAGGTCCTATAACAATTACATTAATTGGACATTTCAATTATAAGAATTATCTTTATTTTTCAGAGTAATTGGTTGCAACAACTGTGTTGTAATTTCATATATATATATATCTCTACAATTAGATGATATTTTGGTTATTACAAAATATATAATAATAGATGTATTAATTGGATTAATCAAGTTGTTAGACAAAGTTGATTAGTTTATACCTAATATACATATTTAGAAAAATTGGATTAAGCCCACCTAAAAATTGATTAAAATATTTATTAATTAAAAATTAAAAACTTGATTATAAAAGACAAACTTGAGTATTTTTGATTAAGTAAGAAGTTAACCAAAAGATTTGTGAGAAAAGCTTTGTAAGTTCTCTACATTTTCAACAATGAGAAAAAGATTAGATCTTTTATCAAAGTTTACTTGGTAAGTTTGATCTGTTGGGGTTTTCACAAAGGCGCAGCGGAAGCGCTGTTCGGGCGAATCGTAACTTTAAAACTTTTAAACTTACCAAATAAATTATTCAATATCCAATATGAATAATTCATTCATATTTCACCTAAACATATTTATTCGATATCAAATAACGACATAAATAATTAAGAAACACCACAAAATTTTTATGTGGCATAAAACTCGTTTTTGTCCGAACTGACCAACAAATACACACGGGGGCTGTCCAGGTCAGCCCCAATAGTACTTGGGCAGTTCATAGGCAGCCCAGACCAATTCACTGTTTGGATAGCGGACACCCGGTAAGCCCGAAACTCACGCGGTAATGCTGTTTTTCACCGATTTCGCGTATTTCAACTCCGAAACAATTTCCGACAATTGTTCCAATGCCCAAAACACATCCAATACATTCATATAACATACTTTTCATCACAAAAATACAGAAATTCCAGATCTGATTTGGTAACCAAAATTATCATTTTTCATGCTTTAAATCTAATTTTTTCAACATTAATCATATTAATACTTACACCAACCAAAGTCACCACAAATGAAGAACTCAAGAACAATTCTAGGAGTTACAAGAGTAGTCATAACACTCTAGAATGGCAAAAAGTCATCAAATGACAAAATTGAACTAATATTATACTAATATTATTCAATCTAACTTCACACATGCATCTAGCCTCCAAATCCATCCTCCAAATCAAAAAGGCCCAAAATCTAAGAAATGAAGAAACCCTAGAACTATTCTAGATGCTCAAGAACAAGAAATAAGCTTTCTAAGTTTAAGATTATTGAAGATTACCTCAAAATCTCCTAATTTCCTTAAACTTTCTTCTTGATTTCTTCACTTTCTTCAAACAAATTTTTGGGAGCTTCCATGGTGGTGTATTTTTGACCAAGGGAGCTAATAAATGAGAATAAATTTTTTCACTTTATATAATAGGGCTAGGACGAAGTTGGGGGCAAAATGGTCATTATAATTTATTTAATCACATTTAAAGAATTCAAATTCAATTTGAATTCTTCAAGCTTAAAAAATCATGCCACTTGTTACCAATAATATCTCACCACTTATCATACTAATTATGACTTATGGATAAGATATTTAATTTATACTTATTTAATTATTTAACAATTAAATAACTAAATAATTAATTAATATAAATATCTATATATGTATTTTTATTTACATTAAATAAAAAAATACATATATTTGTGACATGTGTCAAAATCTCATTTGATAATTAATTAATATGTATCAAATCAAATTTTGTATCAAATACAATACACATTAATTATTAATTGACCAAAATCCCATAATGTATGTATTTTCATTTAACCGATTAAACGATTCGAATTAACTCATTTAATCCGATGAAGTATTATAAATAATCTCTATTATTCATAACGCGTTGCCCAAGTGCTCAACGAGTACACTTCATATTGTGAGACTCTCTAAGTTTAGGTTTATCCGTCACAGAATCAAATTTCGTTTCCATAATTCACCCACTCGTAAATTATGATGACCACAGATAATCTCGCTAAACTATGCAAGTCGAGGTCATTACATACGTATAATCTCTCAATCACAAGCTATCAATATTATACTGATGATATAGATAGAAACGTCAAATCCATAAGGTATAATATAGTCGACTTTCAAATTTACGATCTCTAAATAAAACTCGGAACTCGCTTCCGAAGTATACCACGACCATTGATTTACTAGATCACAAACACGTTCAAGATACATATGCCTTGTACACAGGACTGGCAGATTCTATCTAATATTCACAGGATATCATGAGCATCAGTCCACACCCAACGAACATGCAGATGTCTGATCTAAATAGATTGGTAACGTGACTGTCATCAAAGTGTGGAGGATATCTTACATATCCACAGTGGTATCTCAAGTCGAAGGACCACTATGCTACTCGACTCGAGAAGATTCCTATTGACGTTGGTGTACCATCTATTAGGAAATCTTCGGTGAGTCGTTCAGTATTTATCAAATACACACTTACACGTCTATACGAGTCTTCCAAGACTCATGGTTATTGGGATAAACCATCAGACCGAGTCTCGATATACGACATGTACTGATGTCAGCGGATTTTACTAATCGACCCGTGTTAGTAAATCTTGACCATGAACTTTATTTGATAATATAATTCTAGTAGTGACACTTCCCAATGTCAATTACAAACTACTTTGTAACTGCGCACTACAAAATATATTATCAGTTATTTATCTATTATATACATATCACTAAATCATATTTGGTTTCAATCTAATCGTAATTAGATCGAATATGTATATAAAAATAAGAAGTACTACCATAAATAAGTAATATTATGGAAAAAAGAATTGTTCGTATTCATGAATCAGACATAAATACGATCCGGATTAGAACTCTGAGCACCAACCCTAACATGATCTTCTCTAATAAATTATGTTTTTCCATTAGTAATTTGATATCATTAGTGAAGCATATGATGATGCATTATGTATTTGATACATAATAACATAGCTTGAAGTTGAAATTAGGTTAATGATTTGTGTGTAGATGCTTCTGAAGTATAGAAACACACTATGATTGTGATTGTGTCAAATTATGCATGTTGGACATGAAACACAAAATTGAAGTTTTGAACTCTATATGAAAGCTTGGAGCTATGACTACCATTCTAGAATCACTTAACCACCTTTAAGTGATCTAAATTTTTCATGGGTTAATTCTTAGTGGGATTCTTGTTTGGTTTCGATTAGATTCAAAATTTATACATATGTATTTTGAATTTATTTATGTTTTTGTAAAAATATTTGACATTTTGAAAAATATGATTTTATTCTTTAATACGTGTTGATGTTGGTTTTGATGTTAAAAATTAGATTTTGGGTATTTGGAAGTATTTGAAAAAGATTGGAAAAAAATTTGCTGATAAACCAATTTTCAATGGCTCTCTGGAATTCCGGAGAGCTAATGCTTAACTTACAAAACAATATGAACAAAAAAAATATTATTTGCAATTTGGGCTAGCTATAGTGCGTGCATGCACTTTGAATATTGTTTTCTCCTGATTTTGATCTTTTGGACTCTGATTCGTCCCCAATTTTTTTCCTATGAACTAGTAGTGAAATATATTATTTTGAAAATACACTCATATTCTATATCCAAGGGTTGGACCCATTTCCGCTACGTGAGATACCGATCCAACATTAGGGGTTCTGCATCCGCCCCATCACTCGAACGAAAACTCTCTATGGAGTCTCGTTCGAACAACATGAAGAACACGCCACAAACACGAACATTAGTTGCATTCGAATGTCAAAATAGACACAACACAAATATGAATATGCTAAAATGTTTTAACTCTTTACATGAGAATTGAACTTAACTGTATGGGTCGATCTACACCCAAACCCTACAAATGCATAAAACATCACATACATGAACTATGTAGTCATGATAAATATGCTAAACATTCGGGATGTTACAATTATGTTTGGTTATATCAGAAGTATTTAAGTATAAAACCCTCCTATGATGTCTAGAAGAATATGAACATATGAAAATCCATTACGTTTTCTGAGAATTATTGGTGGAATCACACAATCTCTAATCTATATTGATTATCTATGACTATGCATTCATGATATTATTTATAAGATGTTAAAATCCCTATTTGGATATGATCTTTATCGCAATTGACATCACACATATTCAAGCATGCAATATGGTGATTGTTGGGAAACTATATTACCAATAGTGATGAGACATAAAAACTCAAATAAAAAATAAACACAACACAACAATACTCATCAGTAGAAGAAAAAAATATGAATTAAATATAATAGAAAATTATAAGTTCATATCTATCCTACAATCTCAACCACACATGAAAAATTATTGGTAAAAAGGTGATTCTCAATACCAAATTTCCAAGGTATATTTTCAAATAATGAAAGCTTATTAACAAATTAATATAACTTATGCTCAGTTTGATATTGCTTCATAACAGTTATAACTTTTTAAGCCACAACCGTAACACATTTGATAAACGCTTGTAATAACGATTTAGGAGTCCTATAAATTATGTGATTTCTACATTTTAGTTATAAAAGAATTTTTGTTTATAATTTAGTCTTATAAGTGAGTGTGTATCATCTCATTAGTTCTAGTCAGTTAACTCTAACTGACGTGGTTTAACGGATTATGACTAAATTGAAAAAAGAATATTCTTTTAAGACTTGATTGTAAACAATATAAGGTTTATAAGATTAAAAATTCATTAAAAACTAGTCACGTATATTATATTTTTTGAATTAATTTATTAAAACTGACGAAATGATATTTACTCACTTATAAGATTAAATTATTAATAAAAAATCGTGTAGAAAATACATAATTTATATGACTCATCATCTTTTTTTTTTTTTAAATAATGAAAATCCAAACCAATCCATAAGTCCATTTTCTTTATGCAAGTTTCCTCATACATTCGTTTTACAAACGAAAAAAAGGAATGGTCCTTATAATCTAAGCTGATTTCTTATGTGAAGTGTGAACAAACTAAATTGCCCAAAAGAAAAATAATATATGTGTCCTAGAAATGGTGCAATGTGGAGGCCTCAAATTGGACTAATTTGAAGAGATGGGTGTATTACAAGTATTCCAAATACAATGATTGGTAGTTACAAGGAATTTCAGCTCAGCAGACCCTCTCGGCAGACCCTGAAATCAGACCTTCTCGGCAGACCCTGAAATCAGACCCACAGAGCAGACCCTTACGGCAGACCCTGAGAGCAGAGGCTGACGCTGAGAGCGGAGGCAGACGCTGAGAGCAGAGGCTGGCGAGCAGAGGCAGAGGCTGGCGAGCGGAGGCAGAGGCTGATGAGCAGACCCTCACGAGCGGACCCTGAAATCAGCCCAAATCTTCACTATTCCGAGGCTTGTTGATTTCAACAATATCCTTAATACAAATTCGTCCCCTACCGAAGGTGCAGTAGAACGTGCGACGATTGTTTCCTATGATACAACGGAAAACGAACGAGTATGGGCACCACCAAAAACCCGTTACCAACGAACCACAAAAGTGTTTGAACTCTTCCCAAACAAAACAAAGAAAAACCGAGGATGATAATTTATAAATTATTTGTCTATTTCAAAACACAAATTTGGCATGCCTTTTATAGAAGGAAAATAAATATGCCATTTATCACTCATTAATGAGACCTTTCGATTGAAGTAACAAATTAATTAATGGAATTAATTAACTTTATGGAATACTTCAAAAGGTTTGGAAAACAAAGAGACTAGCAAAAATTGGCTGGGCCGAGCCCGCACAATTTGGTCCGGCATTCGTGTACGCAGGACGCGCGGGTGCACACGAGCCAAACCTGTTCGAATTTTGATTTGCACCCCCCTGCGCGCGCACGTAGAGAGAGCCTTTATCCTTATAACTCTTACCCATCTACATATGAGTAATCATATATAAAGACATTTTCTCTCTTATAGCTTTCCCATGTGGGACAAACACATTTCTCTTTATTTTCCAACACCAATGTGTGAACTTTGAGCAACAATTTCTCATTCACCCAAGCACCATTTTAAGCATATGAATATACCATTTCGAACTACTCACGGAGGAGTATCCGAATCATTCAATAACAACCACTAACACAAAGTGGATCATGCTTAAAATTGTGCCTCAAAATGCTTACTCATAAGCATTTTCCAACAATGGGACCCTCAAATTAAGGCTTCAATATCAACGAGCGTTGAATCCTGAAAAAGCAATGTGAATGTGTGAACCTCCCTTTTTTGTTCTTACATTTGATTTCACAGTGGCCAAAATTTCCACAAATAAAAGTTTTTTTTTTTAAAAAAAAAAAGGAAAGCATGTACTTTCATAGTGAAAATCAACTGTTTAACAATAATTGGATGTCTGTGGGATAATCTCCCACCCAGACTACAGTATCAGAAAAATTAACAGCAGCATTTGCTAAAGAGTGAGCTGTAGTATTGCCTTCTCTACAAATATGAGACATGACCACATTCTGATAGTTCCTCATAATCACCAGAATGTCTTCAATTGTCCATGCTATCTCCAGAAGACTGTCATATTTCCTCAAGACTAAATTAGTCACCTGAAGCGAATCCGTCTCCACTAACAACAGCAGAAATGCTTCATTCACAGCATTTTGCAACCCAAAAAGCATCGCCTCCACTTCGAGCATCGCTATGTCCTGATAGAGCTTGGAATTCCTCATGCCCACCATCATTACTTTTCCTTCTGCGTCTCTAACCACAGCTCCAAGGTCGGCCATATTAAGATGTCTATGAGTTGAGGCATCCATATTGAGTTTGTACACCCCACAGGCGGAGCTTTCCAATGAGCCTTTCTAAGATTTTCGCTTAAAAACCTATGTTCCATGGCATACCCGATCAGCCGCTTGAACGATTCAACTATAGCTTCAGCTCTGGCATTAACTACCTCATGGCTAATCGGTTTTCCTTGCATGACGAAAGAATTCCTTGCTGCCCAGATTGACCAGCAAGTAGCCACCGCCCGTTCCAATTCATCATTATTTCCTTCTGCAACCACAATCAATAACCCCAACACATCCCGTGAATTGCCCTCCCAGTAGTTCCTCATGAAACCAGAAAGCTTCCATACTTGCTTTGCCCACGTACAAAAGAATAAAGCGTGAGCAACATCCTCTTCTGATCTCCCACACCTCTGACACAATAAACAATGTGTTATTTTTCTTTTCCCCAAATTGGTTGCAGTAGGGAGCATATTTTGAGCAGCTCTTCATATGAATATCTTCACCTTCTCTGGCAAGTTGAGTTTTCATATGACATTCCACTGATTCTTAATTGTTTCCGAACTAGAAGGGTTTTTCGAGTACTTCATTCTAAAAGCTACCTGGTATCCGCTTTTAACCAAGTATTCTCCTTTGTTGTCATAGTGCCAACACGTCTTATCCTCATGCAGCTTTCTTGGTAAGGGAATGCTATTGATAATTTCCACATCTTATTTGTCAAAACTGACTTGCAGTAGCTCCATATTCCATTGTTGATTTTCGGTGATTAACTCAGCCACCATAGTATCCTCATTTAGTCTGCGAGGTGATATAGGCTTGAAAGTACTTGGTCTTGTAATCCAATTGCTGGAATAAACTTTAATGTTCTGCCTGTTGCCAACTCTCCATCTGAAGCCTTGTTGTATCACACTTCTTCCCCATAAAATACTTCTCCAAACGTATGACGGATTTGAACCTGCTCTAGTATCAAGAAAACCAGACTTTTTGAAATATCTAGCTTTTAGGACTTTAGCCACCAGTGAATCAGGTTTTTGCATAATTCTCCAGCTCTGTTTTGCTATCATAGCATGGTTGAAACATGAGATATCCCTGAAGCCCATTCCCCCTCTATTATTGGCTTGGCACATGCTGCTTCATTTCTTCCAATGAATGCCTTTCTTCTCTTCTGTTGAACCCCACCAGAACCTGGCCACCCCAGCTTGTATATCATCACACAACCCCTGAGGGATTCTGAAAACACTCATAACATAAGTTGGGACAGCTTGAGCCACTTCCTTGATAAACACTTCTTTGCCCCCACTCGAAAATAGCTTACTCTGCTAACCTGAGATCTTTTTTATAACCCTGATCTTGATATCATTGAAAAAAGATTTTTTCCTCATACCAATCATGGATGGCAGGCCCAAATATTTTTCGTGCCTAGCAACCACATCAAAATTTAAGATATTCTTTACCTCAACTACTCGATGTTCTGAAACGTTCCCGCTGAAGAACATGAATGATTTCTCATAATTGAATATCTGTCCCGAAGCAATGGCATAAGCATCAAGGATAGACTTTAATCTTCTACATTCTTACACATTCGCTCTTACAAATAATAAGCTGTCATCCGTAAAAAGAAGATGGGAAATACGAAGGTTTTTGTTGAACTGCAGCCCGCAGATCATCATTTTCTCTTCGGCCTGTAATAATAGATTAGATAACCCCTATGCACAAATAAGGAAAAGATAGGACGATAGTGGGCATCCTTACCTTAAACCCCTTTGAGGCCTTACCATGCCCTTGGCCTTTCCATTTATCATAACCGAGAGAGAATAGGTAGAGATGAAGTTCATCACAAGATCAATCCATCTTCTGGAAGATCCCATTGCATTCATCACTTCCTGCAAGAAACCCCACTCCACCCTATCATAGGCCTTACTAATATCCATCTTTAAAGCCACCCAACCCTGTCTCTTTCCCTTTGCAGTTCTGATTTTGTGCAAACATTCATACCCAATTATCACATTATCAGTAATAAACCTTTGTGGGATAAACGCACTTTGATTGGGAGCAATCAACAGATGCAAGCAAGTCTTTAGCCTATTAGCTATTGCTTTCGCGATAAGTCTATAAACCACATTACACAAGCTTATAGGTCTAAAATCCCCCTATATAGTCGATTTTTCTACCTTCGGGATAAGAACTATGTATGTGTGATTAAGAGCAGAAAGATCACATTTCTGATTCAGAATATGCAGGCACATATGGAGCACACCTTGCTTAACTTCTGCCCAATATTTTTGGAAAAAAACTGCTGGAAGTTCATCTGGTCCATGAGCTTTTGTAGGACACATCTGGGCTAACGCACTTGTTATCTCATCCTCCGAGAAAGGCCTGTCCAAGAATGCATTCATCTCTTCTGTAATTTTTCTATTCATTTCCTGCAACACAACACCCATTTGCTCATAACTAGGTCTGGTAGATGTAAATAGAGTTGAGAAATACGCGCAGAACAAACTCTCCAGCCCTTCGTCATCATCAATCCAAGTTCCATCTTTATCGTACACTCCTTCTATCTTATTTTTCCTTCTTCTTGCAGATGCCTTCGCATGGAAGAATTTTGTGTTTCTATCGCCTGCTTTCAGCCAATCAGCCCTCGATATTTGTTTCCATCGGATCTCTTCATCAATAAGAAAATCATTAATTTGTCCTTCAATTTTTCTGATTTTGTGCCCATCAGCTAGGTGTCTTTTCTCATGCTTACACTGAGTCAAATCCCTCATCAATTTGAGAAGTTTTTTTTCCTATTCCCAAATTCCTCCATGCTCAATCTCCTAAGTTTGACTAAGGTTGCTCCTGCTAATTTTGTGAAATCATACTCCGGATTCACGCTTCCTCTGTCAATCCCCTGGCTCTATTCCTGCTTGATTATCTATTTGCATTCTGGATATGCACTCCACATATCCTCGTAAAACATTCTTTGACCTCCTCTCTGTATATCATGCCTCACTCCTTGACTATCGGCTATCTCTAATTTCACCGGGCTATGGTCAGATATCCAAACATCTACGTTTGTGGCTGTTGATTCTTTAAAATCCTCCCTCTGTTGCTTGTTACAGAGAAATCTGTCTAATCTTTCTTCAACAAGTCCTTCGCCAAAACGTCTAGTTGACCATGTGAAGAGATATCATTCACAACCCATATCTTCTGGCCCGCAATCAGCCATCGCTAAGTTAAACTTTGTCATAGATCTAACATCCCCTGCATGTTTCCCCGCCTTTTCTCTTTCCCACAAAATTTCATTGAAATCCCCGAAACATATCCAAGGTAGGGATGAGAAGATAGCTAGTCTCATCATAAGGGTCCACACGTGGCACTTTTAGGTTCTCACTGGGTGGCCGTAGATTCCGGTACACCTCCATAATTTCCCATTCTCGAGATGCACCGTGGCGTCAATATGATGCTTACTATAAGACTGAACATCCATATTTGTCTCTCTATTCCATAGCAGCGCTAAACCCCCACTGTACCCCTTGCTATCCACTGCCAAATAATGATCGAACATGAGTCTTTTTCCAACATCACGCATTTGCACAACTGAAGCCTTAGTTTCGCACAAAAATAATAAATTAGGCTTATGCAGTTGGAGGATTTTCTTAATTGCCCGAAACATCCTAGGGTTCCTCAATCCTCTGATGTTCCAGCTCATAATATTCATAAATCATGGTGGGGCTGGGGTCCAGCCACCGCCGCTTCAACACCCATGCAACTCTCATCTGCTCCCACATTCTCGTCACAACCATCTTTTTTTTGCTTTGAAAATAGCCCTCATTTGTTCCTGCTTATCTTTGCAGATATGATCTCCACTTTGGCTTTCTTCTTCGATTTTGATCTTACAAGGTCACTGCATGGCCTTTTAATTAGAAGTGATCATCTGGTTTCCACATCTTTTATCGCAGGCTCACGTGCTTGTAGTTTCCACTTTTTTCTTTTGATTTGCTGGGTTTTTTTATTCAGCCCACTATCCATAACTTCAACGTCCATGCTATTGGGCTCCACCTTGGCCTCACACATAAGCCCACAATAGCCATCCCCACTCCCTACAATTTCACCATGCTGAGTCATTCTCTTTTCTTCCTTGGTAGTACATTTTCCCACCTCTTTACTGCTCACCTGCTCTTCCTGCACTCTGGCAGCTAAAGGCTGTTACATCTTGGGAGCCTCATCCAGCTGTTCCATCTCCCTTTCACCACTGGTATTCATCGCATCCACGGGTCTCGATCCTATAGCTTCCTTCTCATTTCTGTTTGGTATATCCCTTCCGGACTTGCTATCGTCTCTTCCTCCTCCTCTTTGAATCAAAACGCCACTGCCTACCTCACGATTGGGCTCATCATCTGATTTGTTTCTGCCAGTCCTCTCTCTTCCTTTGCTTCTGTTGGGTCGGAACTTGTCCGGTAAAGAAGTGGCTCTCATCCATGCTCCAAAGCCAGAGTTTTCCACAGTTCCCCTCTTATACAGCTCACATTCCCTACACTGGTGACCAATACATCCACATCAAAAACAGAAGTCCGAAAATCTTTCATATTGAAGTGGCATTATGATATCTTCTCCATCTTTTCTTTCTAGCAGTAACATTTTTTTCAGCGGTTTGGTTATGTTTATCGATATTCTTACTCTAATATACGTTCCAAAATAATGTCACTGCTCATCCGTTGAACCTCTTCGACAGCTCCCATCTTACTCATCAACTCTGCAATGATGTCATTATTCATACACTTTATAGGCACGTTATGTACTTGAACCCAGAATGATGCATGCGTAAATGGCTGCTCAGTAAGGCTTCCAATATCAGTAGGCTCAACCAGCACCATTAGTGCTCTATCAAAGTGCCATGGTCCCCCATGTAGCACCTTTCTTTTGTCAGCCTCAGAGGCGAATTTGAACATGAATGTATTCCCCCCAAACTATCTATTTTGACTTCCTTTAATGTACTCCAAGCATATGTCATAGCTGATTTGAGTCATTCTCTATTAATTCCTCTAGAGAGAATAATCTTCCCCACTAGGCATCCAGCCACAATTCTTTCCCCCGTCTCTCTCATCTTCTCCATAAACACTACTTTATTTTCTGTATCCTCGCGCAAAGAGATTTGCTTACATTTCCTTACCAATTCCTCCGTGTCCATCTCACCAGCCTCTCAACTCCCCCGCAGATGTACTCCGATATAACTAAAAATGAAACACTAGTGAAGAACCAGTGATAAAAGCGAGCCAAGAAGAAGACTCGATGAAAAAATTCCATTCTAAAGCCTTTTACCAAGAAACGGACTTCAAAGAAAGAATAGGATAAGTTTAATCCCATAAAGAAACAATTTTCATACTCATCGATATAGATATTACAGAGAAAAGTCTTTGAAAGTAAACATTAGTGAATTAATTGATGGTAATTGTAATTTTTCATTCTGAATGTGATTTTAGGAACAGTCTATAAGGTTTTAGGGTTAATACTGAATCATCTATGTGATTGGAATTTAAAATTATAAATATCATTAAACAGTTTCCATATTAAAGCATTGAGATTATGATTAGACCCGACCATTGGTCCAATTCGGATCCGATTCGGAACCGAACCGAATGGTTTCCGATTCCACACTTGTGGAACCGAAAATCGGAATCGGATCGGACGGTTTGGATTCGGTTTTGGTTCTTTTTTAATTAATTTAAAAAATTAAAAATTCATTTTAAAAAATAGAAATGAGATAATATTAATGAAAAAATTATTTCATTAAATTAAAAACGTAAATTAAAAATAAAAGAGCTTGAACTTAAATTAATAAAAACTTAAATTGCCTACATATCCTCTTGGGGTGTGAGAAATCAAAACTCACGTAGTTCCATTATATTTTTTTATATAGTTATGTTAGGGTTTGTGCTCTGAGAGATAATCTGGATCGTATTTATGTCTGATTCATGAATACAAGCAATATCTTTTTCCATGATATTACTTTAAATGGCAGCACCTCTTGCCTTTTATATACGTATTCAATCTAATTTCAATTAGATTGAAACTAAATCCGATTTAGTGATATGTATATATATTAGAGAAAGACCCCAGGATTTACAAGGTAGTGCACACTTGCAACTTAGTTTGTAATTGACATTGAGAAGTGTCACTATAAGTTGTATATCCTCAAATTAAGTTCATGGTCAAGATTTACTGACACAGGTCGGTTAGTAAAATCCGCTGAGACCAGTACATGTCGTATATCAGACTAGGTCCGATGGTTTATCCCAATGAATCATGAGTCTTGGGAGACTCGTATAGACGTGTAGGTGTTTATTTGATAAACACTGAACGAATCACCGAATATTTCCTAATAGATGGTACACCAACGTCAATAGGAATCTTCTCGGGTTGAGCAGCATCGTGATTCTTTGACTTGAGATACCATTGTCGATATATGAGTTATCCTCCACACTTAGATGGCAGTCACATCACCGATCTATTTAGATCAGACCTACGCTTGTTCGTTGGGTGTGGACTCATGCTCATGATATCTTGTGTGTATCAAGAAATGATCCGTCAATTCTGTGTACAGAGCATAGGTAGTCCATATGTGATTAGCAATCTGTTAAATCTATGGCCATAGTATACTTCTGAAGTGAGTTCCGAATGTTATTTAGAGATTGCTAATAGATACGTCGATGGGATTATTCCTATAGAGATTTGAAGTTTATATCTATATCTTTGGGATAATCCAGATACCTGTGATGGAGGGATTATACGTATGCAGTGACATTGACCTGTATAATTCAGCAAGTTTATCAGTGGTCGTCATAATTTACGGGTGGGTGAATTATGGACACGAAATTGGATTTCGTGACGGATATGCCTGAATCTAGAGAGTCTCACTAATGAAATATACTCGTAGAGCACTAGGGCAATTGGGCCAAATTGCAATTAACACAAAATCTGGGTTGTTTTCGTAATTCTGGAAAAATCTGGGCAGTTTCAGAATTCTGGAAAATTTTCTGATTTATGTTGTAAATTATATAAATTATTTTGGGATTGATTTGGAATCAATTAAATATGTATTTGACAATTTAAGGACCAAAATGATTAATTTGCAAAGTGTATGGGTCTCATAGCAATTAATGATAAATCTGATTTTTCAGATAAAAATTCAATTTTTATTTATTGAGTAATTTGAATAAATTGGTTTATTTTAATTGCCCAAGAAAATTATTCATCGGAAATTGTTTCGGAGTGAAAATACACGAAAACGGTGAAAAACGGCGTTACCGAGTAACGGCTGCCCAAATAGTGAACTGGGCACTGTTCGGGCAGCCCACGAACTGTCCTAATATTTTTGGGGCTGACCTGAGCAGTCCCCATGTGCATTGGTCGGTCGGTTCGGCCGAAAACACGTTTGATGCTATTTTACGAAAAAATGTTTTCGCAAAAGTTTCGCGGTGTTTCTATATTATTTATTTATGCATTATATGATATCAAATAAATATGTTTAGGTGAAATATAAATGAATTATTAATATTGGATATTAAATAATTTATTCTTAAGTTTAAAAATTTTAAACTACGATTTTGCTCGAACAACGCTCCTTCCGCTGCGCCTCCCTGATATGACCCCAACAAAATGGTATCAGAGCGAGATTGATCCTGGACACCCGATATGATTAGCCCTTTAAAATTCAATATTTAATTTATTCATTACTTAATACATGCATGTGTTTATTTAATTTGATTAAATAAAGTAAAAGCATCTTTTGTTGGAAAATCCTCGTTTAAATAAGATTTAAGAAAGTGATTAGTATTAGAAATACATGTTTCTTCGCCCGCCTTGTCAGTACGAATATAAATATTTCATGATGTTATGGCAGAAACGTGCCAAAGCTGTGTAGTTATGGTTGAAGGTAGTTCATTTGCGCCGGTAAAACTTATATGATAAGAGACAAATTCAAGTGAAAATGGAAATCCTGAACGTGTCAAAGCTGTCAGGACTACATCGGTAGATTGAGTTTGTCATTGACAAGTTTAACCTTGATACGCCTCTTTGTGAACGTGCCAAAGCTATCATAACGAGAAATGATCAGGACCGAACCCAGGAGTTACAGTGAGTGTGATTGACAATGAGTTGTCTACCTAATGAATATACGTAGGCGAGAACGTGCCAAAGCTGTGAGTCGAAATATATTCATGTGGTCCACTTCCCATTATGGAATTCAATTTAATTATTGAATTCTCGTTTCCGTTGGGGATTACGGTATTACGTAAAGTAGTGGGAGACACTACTAGGTTAAAAATCCTTAACTTATGCGGTGTGTAATATTATGAACATTGTCGCTTATGTATTTTCCTTATTCTATTTTTGATAGAATTAAACTTTTATCCACTGCATGCATATTATATATAAGTTTTCTGACTTCAATTATGGTTGCAGATTTCTAGAATAGGTTCTAGATTAGAATTGATAATGACATAATCCTTCTAGACATAATAGTTTCTTATGCAGTAAAGATTGACATGAATTGGTTTATATCTCGAGATTCTTCACTAGCATTAAGAAAACCCCATTATGTATTTGTTTATCTAATAATGACGTTTCTTGGTTTTAGTGACGTTCAGAGGTCACGTGTCAGACACTATTTATTTTACGATTATTTGCAAATGTTTAAAATAATTTGGAAGTAAATAATAAAACTAAAGAAAGAAGATGCGTATAGTTATGTATAGAAAATATTAATTTTCACAATACGAAAATTGTAGATATTGGATATCAAATCTGCCATCTTGTTATTTAAAATATTGTTGAATGATTGTTTCGATATTTGATATAAGAACTTGCGACTATTTGATAGTTACTTGTTCTTTGTAAACAGTTGTTACATATTTTAAAACGACTAGTAGTGTCATTAACAAATAGATAAACATTAAGAAAAATATTCGGTTAAGTAAATAACTTAGAACATTATGTTATGAGATTTTATCACTTAAGTATTGGATGCTTATTTCATATGGTAAATGATGGTCTGATATGAGATCACACCACATATCCTTATCCATTTAACGAATATTGTATTCGGGAAGGTGACTAAATCTCATTTAACTAATGACTGTCATTGGACCAGAAAATTTATTAAATTAATACATTGGATGTATGTAATTTAATGAATTGTAAATTACTTAAGGTAGTTTTCTTTACTTTGTAACTTAGTCAATGAACGGTCGTGACTTAGTTACGTGTTTCTGATGAAACGCGGATAGAATATTTTGACATGTTCAAAGATATTCAATCTGAAGTTTTGAAAATTGTATCTTTAAAATTCATCGTGAGTCTTTGAATTGTCCAAATATGTTTGATACGATCAAACATATGAATTAATGGCAATTAGTTCTAAGGTTATTCGAAGAATATAATTCTTACATCAATATTATTCTTCCACGATTCCATATTGATGGAATTGGTTAGTGGAAGTAATTGGATCTTATATGATTTGATTCGTTTGATATTGAGTGTTACTAAATTAGTTTCAATATTCTTGGGGATATGCTCCAGTAACACTAATTCATCATTTTAATTAATGTTCCATTAGTTTCTACAATTACGTATATGATATGTATAAGTAGAAAATTTGAATCTTGAAATGTTTGAGATTTGAATCTATCTTTTGTATAATGGGTTATATAATTGAGGATACTTGCGCCTCGGAGGCACGAGTAGAAGTTTATCATTTATTTTATTTAATAGAATATTACATTCTATTTGATAGAATATATTTTCTACGATCTCGAGTAATAAAATTGTTTATTATTTAGTGTGTTACATTGGATGTTGACTATTGTATATTATCAAATATAGTTCCTGGTCAAGATTTACTAACATAGGTCGGTTAGTCAAATCCGTGGAGACCAGTAGATGTCGTATATCGAGACTTGGTTCGATGGTTTATCCCAATGAACCATGAGTCTAGGGAGACTCGTATAGACGTGTAGGTGTTTATAATGGATAAACACTGAACGACTCACCGAATATTCTTAATGGATGGTACACCAACTTCAATAAGAATCTTCTCGGGTTGAGTAGGATAATGGTCATTCGACTTGAGATACCACTGTGGATGTATGAGACATCATCCACACTTAGATGGCAGTCACGTCACCGATCTATTTAGATCAGATCTCCGTATGTTTGTTGGGTGTGGACCGATCCTCAGAATATCATGTGTGTATCAAGATATGATCTGTCAATTCTGTGTACAGAGCATATGTAGTCCATATATGATTAACAATCTGTTAAATCTGTGGCCACAATATACTTCAGAAGTAAGTTTCGAGTGTTATTTAGAGATTGCTAATAGATACGTCGACGGGATAATACCAATAGAGATTTGACGTTTACATATATATCTTTGGTATTATCTGGATACTTGTGACAGAAGGATTATACGTATGCAATGACCTCGACCCGTATGATTCAGCTAGTTTATCCGTGGTCGTCATAATTTACGGGTGGATAAATTATGGACACGAAATTGGATTTCGTGACGGATATGCCCGAATCTAGAGAGTCTCACTAATGAAATAAACTCATAGAGCACTATGACAACTTTTATAAATAATATTGATTATTTATAAAGTCTGTGGGAACACAGAACTTGACGACGCATGTTCCTAGGCTCGCGGCCTAGTTGGGAAGTACGAAATAACATGGAGTCGCCACCCGGTGTGAACCGGGACAAAGATTTAAGGCCGCACTCACCCCTCGCAAGGGAAGACCTCAAACCGTTGGGTTCGGAATGGTCCCTTACTCATGTCACTTGTAATGAAAGGATTTATGTAATAATTTAATCAAGCTTAAGTAACACTTATTTCCAAGAGTATCATGCTTCTAAATTCTCATATGCAAAATAAAACTTATGCACACATTTCACATATATCTCATATC
Organism: Zanthoxylum bungeanum; assembly: GCA_019454045.1. Lineage (NCBI taxonomy): Eukaryota > Viridiplantae > Streptophyta > Magnoliopsida > Sapindales > Rutaceae > Zanthoxylum > Zanthoxylum bungeanum. The sequence goes on from SKCR01039963.1 coordinate 54,565, forward strand.
TAAAATCGCATGCTTAACATATATCAAAATAGCAACAAACATACAACTTTATTTGCATATTACATTCAAGAAAACACAAGCACACATATTAACCATACAAACATACATATGGGCACTTTTCCAAGTGGTACGTGGAATTGTATCCCAAGTACAGACCGCACTACCGTCCATTCGGAATCGGCTACGGAATTTACGTCTGAGTTTCCATCCGATATACCACAAGAAATAATACTCAAATGTTATCACGACACAAGCATATGAATTGTAATTCATTAACATAGTTGTATTCATACATGTGGGGATAGCTACTAGGAAAACTATGCATGAAATCTAATGAAGATGACTCGATTCAGTGGGTGCGCGTTCGTGTAGCGTTCGTAAACGCGTTCGAACGGTAAACAGAAGGTTCGCGTTCGTGTAGCGTCCGAGAACGCGTTCGAACGGAACCAGACCTGATGCATTATGAAACTAAGACAGTGGGTGCGCGTTCGTGTAGCGTTCGTAAACGCGTTCGAACGTAAAACAGAAGGTTCTCGTTCGTATGGCGTTTGATAACGCGTTCGAACGGAAATGAAACAGAATGCTCACGTTCGTATAGCGTTTGTTAACGCGTTCGAACGTAAATGAAACAGAATGCCTACGTTCGTATGGTGTTCGTGAACGCGTTCGAACATGAGGGAGACCAGATGCATGACAAGGCAAAATACATGCGCGTTCGAGTTGCGTTCGTAAACGCGTTCGAACGGGAACAGACCTGATGCATGAAATGGGATGCAATACATAAACGACAAAATAAAGAGGGGTGCGGCGAAGTACTGTCGTAAAGGTGTCCTTTTGGGGCTCTTGATCTCTCAAAGAGAGGACATTTAGACCAACATACTAAGCCCATGCGCTCGACTGAATCATGCATACATAGAATGAAAAGCAATAATATTAAACATAGTGTGCCCGATTGAACGTATCTTGTATCCAACCGAACACACATCAACCGGCGCGGCGAAGCCTCGTGGTAAAGGGCTTTAGCCCCTCCCCATAGGGGATCTCACATCGCACTTACTAAGCCCATGCACTCGGTTGAACCATGCATACGAAAATAAAGACAATCATATCAAACTAAGCATGTCCGATTGAACGTATTTCGCATTCAACCGAACACACATCAATCGGTGCGGCAGAGCATCGTGGTGAAGGATTTTAACCCTCCAATTAGGGAAACTTTCATCGCACTTACTAAGCCCATGCACTCGATCGTATCATACGGGAATGAACAACATGCAGGATTTAAATGGCAAGAATTAAATAAACCAACACAACTCAAAAAAAGAGGAGGTGCCGTTTTACTCAAGTGGTACGTGGAGTTGTGTCCCAAGTACAGACCGCACTACCGTCCATTCGGATTCGGCTACGGAATTTACGTCTGGGTTTTCATCCTATATACCACAAGAGACGACACTCTTCCATTCATCCAATACCCACAACACACATCATACACACAACAAATGCCACAAATACAGAAAATGTAATCAAAATAAATAACCAGAAATTAAATAAGAATGAGTGTGAAAGATACCCTCAGGTCTAACCTTTTAAGCTGTCTCTTGGACTCGCGTTCCACGAAGATCGAAATGGGGTAAAGCTCCGCAACTTTTCTGGTTCACTGGTTTGCCTCTTCCTTCGCTGTTCGGCCACTCGAGCTACTGTTCCGACTCCGTTTTGCTGCTGTTTCCTTATGGTTTTGCTGCCGTTCCCTCTGTATTCTCTGCTTACTGTTGGTGGGCTGTTTTGGTGTTCTTGGTGGACTGTTTTGATATTCTTTTTGATGAGGTTTTGTGTGGTTATTTCAAGGATTATAAATGTAGTTTATGTTACTGTTTTAAGGGGTTTTAGGGACTGTTTTGGTGTGGTTTAGGCTGCTGTGTTTTGTGTGTATAAGCTAGAGAGATTGGAGAGAAATTCTTGTTGTTTCTTGCTTACAATGGGCGTCAATGGGAAGGCTTCTTTTTCTTGTGTATATGCGTGAACTAGAGGAGAGGAAGAGGCTTGGTGAAGGGTGGTTTATATAGAGAAGGGTTAGGGTTGACAAGGGAATGGATTTGGTTTCCAAATAAGGAGAGATGGGAAAGGCATATACAAGATTGAGGGAGGACAAAATATTTTAATTTAGGAAGTCAACTAATTTAAATTGGTGTATATCTTATTGAATTAGGAAGTCAAATATATGATTGGCTTTAATTGGTTAGGATTGATTTTAATTAGGCAAATCTTATTTTTAGTTTTAGTATATAATATATTTGATTTATTTATATTAGGCATGACTTTAGTTTAAGTTTTATTTAATTGGTAAATGATTTAAATATTTTATTTTATGTTTAATATTTATTTATTTAATTTGGGATGTGTTTTATGGGCTTTGGGGGGCCAAATGGGCTGAGGTGTGAGGCTAGTAGCAAAACCAGAATTACCGGCTCCGTTCGAACGCCTCCTCGCACGCGGCACGAACGTCCGCAATCTGCACGAGGTTCGAACGAAGTAACGAACGCAGCACCAACGAAGACAGTGAACTTGTGGAATGAACTTGATGACATACTTTTCCGAATTTCCCCTTCCGACCTCCGTGACTTAAAAGGTAGTGTCTCCAAAATGAGACTCATCATAGGGACTTATGCGTAAAAATGCAGTGCCTACAAAGTCGTTTAAAGGTTAAACGAAAAATACATGTGTTGGGACCTAATAGTTATTTCCTAATTTTTGTGTATTTGCATTTAATGTTAGATTTTATGAAATACACATTAATTAATTGTCAAATTGAGATATTTGACTAATATCATAAAATAAATATGTATTTGATATTTAATGTAAATATAATACATATATTTAATATATTTATATTTAAATAATTAAATAATTATTTAATTGTTAAATGATTAAATTAATTGAAATATAAATATCTTAAAGTTTATGATATTTTTGGAAATGCTTTAGTTGCCTTTGTTGACTTATTTAAAATCATTAAAGTTGTAATGATGTAAAGTTAACAAGTTGAAAAGGCCTTTAATGAAAAAAAAAATATCTTGATATTTTTAATACCTAAAAATTCGGCCAATGCCTTATTACAAGGTATAAATTGTTTCTTTCATTTTAGGGTTTGATTAACTTAAAAAACACTCACCAAAAACTCCATTAAAGGAAGACAAAGAAGCTTGAGAGAAAGAAAAGCAAAAACAAAGAAAAACTTGGAATTTAGTAAGTATTTCCAACTTACCATTAGAGAGAAAAATGTTCCTCTTGTTGTGGGCTTCATCTTGTGATGTTCTTATGTTTTTCTATTCTTTATTCTTTGTATTTTTGGAGGATGGAAGTTTTGGATATGGATGAGCATGTATAAAGATCATAGAATGTTATTAATGTGTTTATAAGCATTTCTTTGATGGTTTGAGAAACTTGTTGCCATTCTAGAGTTATTGACCCACTCTTAAATAACCTAGAATTGTTCTATAGTTATTTCATTGTGGTGAGGCTTGTTTGGTGTTTAAGAAACTTGATTGAAGTGTTGGATTTAATTAATTTGGTCTAATAAATTAAGTTTTTAGACCTTCTCCCTCATTTGGGCTTTTCATTTATGTTGTGTATTTGGATGTGTATATGATATATGTAAAATACTCGTCTGGTTGACCTTGGTCTGGTCGGCCCTAGTCTGGTCGGACCTGGTCTGGTCGGACCTCATCTGGTCGGCCCTCGTCTGGTCGGACCTGGTCTGGTTGGATAGTCTGGTCGGCCCTGGTCTGGTCGGACCTGCTCTGGTAAGACCTCATATGGTCGTCTCTAGTCTGCTAGGACCTAGTCTGGTCGGATCATGACCTCATGTGGTCGGAATGACCTCATGTGGTTGGATCATGACCTCATATGGTCGGACCATGGCTTCGTGTGCTCGGACCATGGGCCTTTTGTGGTCGGATTATTACTTCATCTGATCGGATCATGAATGTGAGTAATATTTTTGGGTTTAGGTGAAATCTGAATAGATTATTCATATTATATATTGTATAATTTACTCGATATTTTGAAAAAGTTTTTGAAATACGATTTCTGCCTCGACCCGCGTTTCCGCTGCGACCGACCCGAACCAAAAACCCTTACAATTAGCAATCTGTTAAATCTATGACCATAGTATACTTTTGAAGTGAGTTCCGAATTTTATTTAGAGATTTCTAATAGATACGTCGATGAGATTATTCCTATAGAGATTTGAAGTTTATATCTATATCTTTGGGATAATCCGGATACATGTGACGTATGGATTATACGTATGCAGTGACCTTGACCTGTATAATTTAGCGAGTTTATCAGTGGTCATCATAATTTACGGGTGGTTGAATTATGGACACGAAATTGGATTTCGTGACGGATATGCTTGAATCTAGAGAGTCTCACTAATGAAATATACTCGTAGAGCACTAGGGCAACTGTTATGAATAATACTGGTTGTTTATAAATCGTTTAATGGTTAAACGAAAAATACATGCAATCGAGACCTAATTGTCATTTCCAAATTAATGTGTATTTGTATTTAATACTTGATTTTATTAAATACACATTAATAAAATATCAAATTGTGATATTTGACATATATCATTAATATATGTATTTGAGATATTTAATGTAAATATAATACATATATTTAAGATATTTGTATTTAATTATTTAATTGTTTAATTGTTAAATAATTAAATTACTTAAAATAATAAATATCTTAATAATGATTTGCTTTATTAAAGTTGGAAAATGGCTTAATACCATTGGAACACTTTTGATTTGCTTTATTAAAGTAAATAAAAGGTGGACTAATGAAAATTAAACAAATTGAAACAAATTGTTATTTTTTTTGTTTGATAATTTGGCCAAGTGAGAAACATATAACAAAAATTATTTTGTTTCTTTTTTCACCATTACACAAGTTGAACAAAATATTACAAAGTGAGTTGAGAGGATTTGAAGGAAAGTAAAAAAAGGAGAAAGCTTAATTTTTGGAAATTTTGTAAGTATTCTTCAATTTTCTTCAAGATAGAAATTGTTTCTATTATTCTCATCTTCACTTGTGTTGCTAATAATGATCTCTCTACTCTTAAGTTTGTAATTAAATTTGTTGGAAGCTTATTTGAGGATGTTAAGCATGTATGATTAATTTATTTGCTTATTATTATAATTAAGCTTAATAAATTAATTAGAAAGTTAAAGTTGCCATTCTAGAGTTAATTAGCCATTCATAATTAACCTAGAAATGTTCTCGATTAATTTCACGATGGTGAGACTTGATTGGTGTGGTAATTGGATGATTAAAGTGTTGAATTTTGTCAATTTAATGTAAACTGTCCAATTTGAGTAATTTGTGAAATTAGGATTCTTAACCCATTCAAATTTTAGGACTTTTCATATATATGATATAATTTGAAGTATATTTGATGTATGTCAAATTTGGGATTGATTGGACTTGATCTTGATGTGTTTTGAACAAATTGGGCCAAATTACAATTAACACAAAATCTGGGCTGTTTTCGTAATTCTGGAAAAATCTAGGCAGTTTCAGAATTCTGAAAAAGTTTCTGGTTTATGTTGCAAATTGTATAAATTATTTTGGGATTGATTTGAAATCAATTAAATATGTATTTGACAATTTAATGACCAAAATGATTAATTTGTAAAGTGTATGGGTCTCATAGTAATTAATGATAAATCTGATTTTCAGATAAAAATTCAGTTTTTATTTATTGAGTAATTAGAATAAATTGGTTTATTTTAATTGCTCAAGAAAATTATTTATTGAAAATTGTTTCGGAGTGAAAATACACGAAAACGGCGAAAAACGACGTTACCGGGTAACGCCTGCCCAAACAGTGAACTGGACACTGTTTGGGCAGCCCACGAACTATCCTAATGTTTTTGGGGCTGACCTGAGCAGTCCCCATGTGCATTGGTAGGTCGGTTCGGCCGGAAACACGTTTTATGCTATTTTACGAAAAAAATGTTTTCGTAAAAGTTTCGCGGTGTTTCTATATTATTTCTTTATGTCGTTATATGATATCGAATAAATATGTTTAGGTGAAATATGAATGAATTATTAATATTGGATATTAAATAATTTATTCGTAAGTTTAAAAATTTTAAACTACGATTTCGCCCGAACAGCGCTCATTCCGCTGCGCCTCCCTAATATGACCCCAACAAGTTAACCCCATTATAATTATTTACTCATCATCATTATATGTTCTTGCTGTTAATCCTTAGCTCCCGTTCCGCTTGCAGTTGCAGATGCATTGTCGAACAAGTCTTAAAATCATCGGGGGCATCTTCTTGTTGCCTTAGATCAGCTCTGGTCCAATCATCGACATATGTCGTTCCTTCTAAGGTGCTTGGATGTAATGAAGACCATCTCGGTTCCAAATATTGCCTCATAAGCCGAAGGCTTGTTCAACCGTAACAGTGGAAACATTTGCTGTCAGTACCTCTTTAGCAATATTCGATAAAATAAGATAGACATTTTGATGTCGGTTCCACTAGTCAAGCACTTGAAATTTTTTTCCTACGATACTTTCAGTAGGAAACTCGAAATTTATGGATAAATAATTATCTAATTTTGGGTTGTTAGTCGTGGTTTCTTTCTATTTCGTTGTAGTAACCAAAGATCATCTATACTAAGTCTTGAATCCGGTTCGGGTTGACTACTAGATTGAGCTACTGATTGCAAGTTGTATTTGGTGACATAATCATTATATATATATATATGACACAAACACCAACCGTTACTAGCCGTTGGCAAACGGTTCTGGTTGGAACCTTTGGAACCGTCCAGTTCCTTCTGATTTCAGGAATCGAAATCGGATTTGGTTCGATTTCGATTCCGAACCAAAATCGTGACCGAGTCTAGTTGTGATCAATTGCAAACATATAAGCAGACACTAATGGAAAAAAGGTTTCAAGCTTCATATTTTTACACTGAAGCAGTTACCATATTAACATTATTAATTCCAGCTGCAAACACATTTTTTTACATAAACATTACAAATAAATAGCAGTAACTAATTTTTCTTTTAGTATACGTCACGAGGTGTCCGCACTACTACAAAGATATTTTATGACAGTTCTAAGGGATTTTTTATGACTGTTTTTGAACCGTCATCTTATGCAGGGTTATAAAAAATCTCGAGTTTTTTATGACGGTTGTAAAGCCGTCATAAAAGTGTATTTTTTATGACGTTTCTTTAAAAAAACTGTCATTTTTTTCGATGTATTATATATATATTGTGGGGCTTACCATGGACCCCACCTAACCAACCACATGTGAGCCTACACCTAAACCATGGTATCACCCAATGGCCGACCTAATCTAAGGCCACATCATCTACATTTAATTCTACAAATTGATGCAACTGATATAACTTAAACTCTTGACCTCAAGGTTGAAGGTGTAACATAATTACCATCAGACTATAATATGTTTATTACTATCAAATGTAATATATATATATATATATATAGACACGCGCACGCACGCACATATGTGTGTGTGTATTGCACCTAGATATCATTAATTATTATTGTTGTTGTTATTATTATTATACCTACAAACCTTGTTCACATTATCTGAAGCCTGTTGTTCAATTTTACGAATCCAATTCATAATATCTAAAAATGATAAGAAGTAAAATTTATAACGGTGAATGCAAAATTTAAATTAATTATATGTATTTAAATTAATAACCGATAAATTGAAATATAAATCAAATATAAAAAAATATGCACTTGAATGAAATGGAACGTGAACCTGCATAAATAAAACAATGAAATGAACTAAGACGGCACCAGGTTGTTTTAAATTTACATTATGTTTTTTAATCGTAAGTAATTTTTTAAAAAATAATAAATAAATTTAGTTACCACAAGGCTATGATATGTTTATTATTATAAAATGTACTGAATATATGTGTGTATGTGTAATGCACCTAATAATGATGATGATGATGATGATGATAAAAATTATTATTATTAAGTAGAGATAAAATAATAATGATAGTAAAAATATGACAGTTATTATAAAAACCGTCATCTTTTGTTAGTAAAAAAATGACGGTTATAATAAAAATCGTCATCTTTTGTTATATTTGAAAAATTATGACGTTTTAAAGAAAAAATCGTCATAAATAATAACAACAAAAAGATGACGGTCATAATAAAAACCGTCATCTTTTGTTATATTTAAAAATTATGATGGTTTTATGGAAAAACCGTCGTAAATATTAGCAGCAAAAAAATGACGATTATTGTAAAAACCGTCATCTTTTTACTAACAAAAGGTGACAGTTAATATAAAAACAGTCATTTTTTGCTCTTTCGACATTCTCACTCAATTACACACATATTTTGTTGATTTTTCTTATTCATAATAATATTTTCATGGAACCAAAAGATAAATAAATGTGTTTATTTTTAGCACAATGAGAAGGGAATCATTAATCTTTATGTAATTTGACTAAATTTTAAAATATTAAAGTTGTTCTCTAGCAAGTTTAGTTTATAACCCCATGGGGCATGACTTGGTGGTGTAAGGCTTATAATCTGACTTTTAGGTCCTGGATTTGAATCCAGAGAGCGCGTTTCTTGTAACGGTCTGAGACAGCCGGAAATTTTATCTACTCCTCTTAAGCCCGTAAGGGATGATTTGCCGGCGGGTTTCCAATGATTCCAAAAAAAAAAGTTTAGTTTATAATTTGTATTTTGTTAATTTCTCTCAAAATTATATATATATATATAATATATATATATATATATATATATATATATATATATATATATATATATATATATATATATATATATAAGAATGATGCTTTAGAATTATTCTTTTTTACAATAATAGGTTGATAATCTGCACAAGCATATTCACAAAACTGGGCTTGCTAATAAAATTGAGTTGGTCATCAAAGATAATACTTTAGAAAAATTTATGTTTTACATTTTTAATCTTCACTTAGTAAGTTAACATTGCATAATTGACTTAAATTCTTACATACATTTTTCATTTTCCATGTTATCTTATCCTTTAAATTATGAATTTCATCATTTGGATTGTAAAGTACTTTTTTAATAATATTATTGATAGTGAATCAAGTGAAAAATGATATTTTAAGAGGTTTTAATCTTACTTGTAGATTTTTTTTTGGTTATATCCAGTTTATGATGAAGTAAAAAAAAATAGTTTCATATACATAATTGTTGAAATAAATATGTGTGTTGGAAAGGAAATTTCAGTAAGATAATATAATCTAATTACACATTAACATGTACGAGATTAAAAATGTTCATAAACTAATATATATATATATATAAAAAAAGATGACTTAAAATCACAAAAGATAAATATAAAATCAAAATAAACCGAGTTTAGTTAATTTATGGCTACTGACCTAATCAGCTTCATCACAACCGACAGTTAAATGATTGGGAAATAAACAGCGAAGTTCCTAAATTTTTTGTATAATATCCAACTAGTAAACTAATATATTTACGGTGGTCCCTACCCTTTGAGACGACGTGATAAAAATTCTTTAATTAAATCAATCATTTCAATTTTATGCCTTCAAATTTTTTGAAAAACAAGCAAATTCTTAGTCAAATTTAACACGGTAAGGATAACCGCGGATGTTAAAATCCGAATCCAGACTCGGGTTCGATCGGATTTGAGTCCGGATTCGGAAGTAATTTCATTATCCTGAGTCCAGTTCCGGAACCCGAGTAAATATATCCGGGTTCGGATCAGGATACCCGGTTTACTATTTTTTTTTTAAAATTTTAATTGTATTTTTTATATTTATATTTATATTTGAATTTTGTCAATTTTATTAGTTTTATTTCAATTTTTTATTTTATATTTTTTAATTATATTCTATTATAATTTTTTTTTTTTATATATATGCATATTATTTTGTATTTTTCATTATATTTTAATTTATTATATTTATTTTTTATTTTTTTTCCTGACCTGGGTCTATCCGGGCCGGACCAGTGCGAACCCGGGTCCGGATCCGGATTCGCCCGGGTCCAGATTTTTTGGTCCAGATTTTTTAATCCCGGACCCAGGTCGTCCGAATCCATGCGGACCCAGGCCGGGTCCGGGTCTTATTGCCATGCTTAATGGCGGTACTGATACAATATGTCAATATTTATATTATCATATAAAAATATAAATATCCATATTCTATTCATTCAATTAACAAGTACAAAAATTTTATCCATATTCGATCCTAATGTATTAGGCACATAAGCTCCTATTTATATTGAGATTTTACCTCAATTTAAACGAAATGCCAATACTCATATCCGAGCCTTTCTACGAATGAATATGTAAAATAATCACTTACTTATCTTTAATGTACTGATCTCGTGGATTCCCATCCCCACTATAATTATCTAATACGTTCAATGAACGAGTATAAAAAATTATATTCACACATAATCCTGATGAGCCCAGAAAATCCTTTCACACACATATTTGACCGTTAATAGTAAAATAATATACTGAATGATGATAGGGCCTTGAAAATACAATTTGTAAACTTTTGTCACCGTTTGTAAGTTTGTTAAAGCACAAGAATCCCAATGTTATTGTTCTGCTAGATATTGGATAATAAGAACCACCCTCCAGTAAGAGTAATAAATTCAGACAGTGCTTTAGTTTAGTTTCAAATCTCCGTCTCTTTCTCTCTCTATCGTTCGTGGCAGCTCTTAACTCGTGTTCTGTCCGATTTGACTCAGAGAGTTAGTCCTCTTTGTTCTAAGGTAACGTTCAATTAACTTCCCTTTTAATTACACAGAGCCTTCTTTAATCCAGTGAAATGGCTTGAATTTTATGTCAATTTCTCATTTTCAGCTTTTCAAAATCTCCGTCTTTGGATCTGAAGCGTTACTGCATGATTTCATATTTGTTTAGCTGAAAAAGTTTGTCTTTTTGAGGTGATAATTTTTCAAAGTTCGGTTCTTGAATTAAGTGCTTTAGAGACTCAGATCTTGCTTGCTTGTTCATTTGTCTTGTTCTAATTTGTCCTGATTGATTTCTTCTGCTTATATAAAATTTTCCCAGTTCGTAGTTCATCTAACAGAGCCGATTTGTGGAAAAAAAATCAGCTTTTTGTGTCCATGAAGAACTTAAATAAGCATCTTATTGCTACCATTTTCACCTTTCTTTCCTTGGCTTCTGCTATTCATGTCAGTTTAGCTGCTGATTACATACCCAGTGAACAAATTCTCTTAAATTGTGGTGAATCCTCAATACTCAATGATACTGATAGCAGGAGTTGGACTCCTGATATTGGGTCAAAGTTTTTGTTATCAACTAAGGACTCCACTACCTCCAAAGCTGCCACTCAAGACCCTTCTACTCCTGAAATTCCTTACATGACCGCTAGGGTTTTCCACTCTGAATTCACCTATAGTTTCCCTGTTGTTCGTGGCCGGAAGTTTGTGCGTCTGTATTTCTATTCAAATTCATACAATGGGCTTAATGCAACTGATGCTCTCTTTTCGGTGAGCACCGGGTCCTATACTCTTCTTAAGAACTTTAGTGTTACTCAGACTACGGATGCTTTGCATTATGCTTATGTTATTAAGGAGTATGCGGTTCATGTAGATGGGGAAGCTTTGAATATCACATTTAGTCCTATGAATGTTTCAAATGCATATGCATTTGTGAATGGGATTGAGGTGATGTCAATGCCTGATATTTATAGTAATATTGATGGAGATTTGATGATTGTGGGTCAAAATTCTCCTTTCTACATTGATAATAATACTGCTCTTGAGAATGTTTATCGCTTGAATGTGGGTGGAAAAGATATCTCCCCTTCAGGAGATACGGGTCTGTTTAGGTCTTGGTATGATGACCAGCCATACATTTTTGGGGGAGCGTTGGGGGTCCCAGTGACAATGGATCCAAATGTGACAGTTAAGTACCTGGATAGCATGCCTTCCTATGTTGCACCTGTTGATGTCTACTCCACTGCCCGATCAATGGGGCCAACTTCTCAAGTCAACTTAAATTACAATTTGTCTTGGATTTTCGGTGTTGACTCTGGTTTCTCTTACCTGATTAGGCTTCATTTCTGCGAGGTTTCTTCAAGTATAACTGGAATTAATCAGAGAGTCTTTGACATTTTCCTCAATAATCAAACCGCTTATCCTGCGTTTGATGTGGTTGGCTTAACAAAGAGTAATGGAGTTCCATTATCTCATGATTTTGTGGTTCTTGTTCCTGGAAATGGTCCACAGAAGGATCTATGGCTTGAGCTGCATCCAAGTGTGTCTGCAAAACCACAGTATTATGACTCGATCTTAAATGGAATTGAGATATTCAAAGTAAGTGATGCAAGTAGTAATCTAGCAGGGCCCAATCCTATCCCTGCTCCTAAACAGGATGTTGTTGACCCATCTTTGGCCCTACCATCAAGTTCCTCGGGTAATTCAAAGAAGCAGAAAGCAATCATTGGTGGGGGCGTTGGTGGAGGACTTGCTCTAGCCCTTGTCATTGGTTTTTGTGTTTTTGCTGCAACTCATCGCCGTAGACAAGGGAAGGACCCAAGTTCAAGTGATGCACAATCTGGGTGGCTTCCTCTTTCACTCTATGGAAATTCACATTCAGCTGGTTCAGCCAAGACAAACACTACAGGAAGCTATGCATCTTCCCTTCCTTCAAACCTTTGCCGCCACTTTTCATTTGCTGAGATCAAAGCTGCCACTAACACCTTTGATGAGACTCTACTTCTTGGAGTTGGAGGTTTTGGCAAAGTTTACCGGGGAGAAATTGACGGTGGAACAACTAAAGTTGCTATCAAACGTGGGAACCCACTCTCTGACCAAGGTGTGCATGAGTTCCAGACTGAGATTGAAATGCTCTCTAAACTTCGACACCGTCACCTTGTTTCATTGATAGGTTACTGTGAGGAGAACTGTGAAATGATCCTTGTGTATGATTACATGGCTTATGGAACACTAAGGGAGCATCTTTACAAAACTCAAAAGCCCCCTCTGCCATGGAAGCAAAGGCTTGAGATATGTATCGGGGCTGCTCGAGGTTTGCACTATCTCCACACTGGTGCCAAACACACCATTATCCACAGAGATGTTAAGACTACCAATATTCTTTTGGACGAGAAGTGGGTGGCAAAGGTATCTGATTTCGGGTTGTCAAAAACTGGTCCTACATTGGATCACACTCATGTCAGTACTGTTGTGAAGGGTAGCTTTGGCTATTTGGATCCAGAGTACTTCAGGCGTCAGCAACTAACAGAAAAGTCTGATGTCTACTCTTTTGGTGTTGTGCTATTCGAGATCTTGTGTGCTCGACCAGCATTAAACCCGACTTTGCCCAAGGAGCAAGTGAGCTTGGCAGAGTGGGCTGCTCATTGCCACAGGAAAGGCATTCTTGACCAGATTATGGACCCTTATCTCAAAGGAAAAATTGCACCAGAATGCTTCAAAAAGTTTGCCGAGACAGCGATGAAGTGTGTTTCTGATCAGGGCATTGAGAGGCCATCAATGGGTGATGTGCTGTGGAACCTAGAGTTTGCTTTACAGCTACAAGAGAGTGCAGAGGAAAGCGGCAAAGGTCTGGGTGGAGAAATAGCCATTGAGGAGGAAAGAGCATTTGATGTCGACTGTAAAGGCAAGAAAGATCCCAACGCATCTCCAGGTTTTGATAGCAATGTCACAGATTCCAGGAGCACTGGAATGAGTATGAGCATAGGTGGACGAAGCTTAGCAAGTGAAGACTCAGATGGGTTGACACCAAGCGCCGTATTCTCACAAATCATGGATCCCAAAGGGCGATAAGGTAACCATCCTTGCCAAAATCTTGTAGTTTGTCATTTATGTAATCTATATGTAAAACATCATGCTTAGTTCATATAAGCTTTTATATTACATGCGAGTGAGTGGGGGGCTTTGTTAATTGTTCTTGTAGAAAGTCCATTATGTAAGACAAGGACCACATTCAGTATCCCTTAAAATTTTAATTTCCATTTTGTAAGATTTTTAAATTTTAGAAAGGAATTGGTTGGAGGAGTATATTTATGATGATATAAGCAAGCTGGCAAACATGGGAAGAGCTGGCTTCGACTCTTCTTTTTGTTTTGAATTTTTACCAAACATTATGTTGATTATTGATAGCTTGATTTGACTTTAATGTTGGCGTGTAACGTGCAGCAAATTGCTATCTATTTTATATACATACTATTACATCTATCTATATATTATTATAAAATAAAACCAGAGAAATGACGAGCTCTCGTTGGTTAGAACTTAATAATTACTAATTTATCTAATTAATTTTTAAATTTATCATTATTTATTTATTGTTATTATCATTGTTATCAAGATGGGAAAAGGTCATGGGTTAAAACTTAATAATTTATTAACTTATAAATTACTAATTTATCTAATTAATAATTTTTAAATTTACAATGTTAGTGTATTCCTAGGTTCATTTGAACATCATATTGATCACCAAGATCATGAGTTAAACTTATTAATTACTAATTTATCTAATTAATTTTTAAATTTACAATGTTTGTGTATTCCTAGGTTCATTTGAACACCAACTATATAAATATTGCAAGAATACCATAAACAACTAAATGATCAATAATAGAAGTATAACAAGCTTCTCGTAGTCTTTCGCAGCTTTTAGAATAATTTTTAAAGACATTCATCACATGGTGTTTAATGTCATCCATCTGCTCGCCCTGTACCTCACCATTACAGCCTTGACCAATAAAATTTGATGTAATTCCAATAAATTTTTCTCTATCTCTATAAATGTTACGTATATCAATCCCCACTCATATTATTTATAATATAAATGTCAAACTCTAGACAAAGATTGAACGAGCTTTAGAATTACTCTCAACTGTTTGTGGAGCCATAAATCCTATTTTGTATTCATTGAGATCTGTTAACTTTGTATACCATACTGTTGTAAATAAATGATCTTATCACATATTCATTGCGATCTGGAAATTCTATAATAGTGGAAACATCGTATATTCTAACATTTGAGTGAAGGAATATAAATTTTAAAGTAAACATAATTTAGCTAAATTAATCCGCGAATCGCGTGCACTTCCGATTAGTTAGTATAAATAAAATGTTGATTCTAGCTAGACACAACGGTTAAATAAAAAAGGGGATAACTACTGATTAGGATGAGAACCCCATGAGCATCATAAGATACAAAACATCTCATATGGGACTATATGTGTCAGATATTTACCTGAGATATATCCATAGAGTAATGATATACTTACATATATTTATCCCTAAAGTTTTCCCAACTCTCTCACGGTAGCTATAGTGAGCTATAGTAAATCACTGTAGCTACAGTGAGAGAGTTGTGAAAACTTTAAGAATAAGTGTGTGTAAATATATCATTTTTGATATCCATAACTGAAACACGTATAAATAGTCTCCTATATAAACAATCATATATATATATTCATGACTTCCTTTAGTGGTTGGTTTTAGCTGGACAAACGGAGGAAACAGTGAACAGCCTGCATTTGCTCGTGCGTTTCGTACTGATGTACGTAAAGTGGATGACTTTTGGAGTTTAATGGTGTGTTTACTTGTAGGATTATGGAAATTAGAATGAATTTTATATTTAATTGTTTAAAATGGATAGGGAATAAGAATAAAAAATGTGAGTCATATGTAAAAATTGAAATAGGGTCTCACAGTATCCTCTTGAAAGTTGGAATGACAATCTCATTCCTAAGTATGACATATTACCCCTTTAAAAAATTCTAAATTCATTTTTTGTCCAAAAAAATCCCTTATTTATTTGTCATTAAATAATAAAAATAATTTATTCTTAAAAAATACTGTGTTTTGATTAAAAAAACATATGCACAATATATTATAATAAATTAACATATTTTTCTAATTATTTATTTTGTTAGTGAAAAATAAATAATTTTAGTGAAAGATGTTTTGTAACTTTGTAATAATTCATTCCGATTATAAGATAAAATAAATACATAAATGAGAATATTGTTTTCTGATTTTGATTCCTACAATTTAAGTAAACAACTTATTTTGACTCCAATTCTTCATTCCGATTACAGCTCATTTCGATTATGAATTATTAAACACACCATAAGATCTATGAATGACAAAGTAATAATTCCATTATAAGTAGGGTCTCGTGAAGGTTTCAAGAACCAAATCCGTGATAGCAAATTAATATTCAACCATTAGTGGTAGACACGACCTTCAATAACAAGTGTAATACTAAATAAATTAAATTAATTTCTTTTGGATAAAGGGAACAATGCAAATAATTCTCATATTTCCAATTCATTGTTTCAAAAACAGGGGTTGGATGGAATCACAGTTCACGTAAGCAGCCATTTCGACAGTAATAATGCATTAATATACAAGCAAAAAAACTCTTGCAATTAAGCAATCTTATCTAACTACTAGCACAAAAACATACACAGATCGGTTACTGGTCTTACACATTGGAACGACCATTGTATAATCATTTTTTACTGTGGGCAGCTGAGTCTACTGCAGCAGCTACCTTCTTCTGTAGCTCTGGCTTGTTTGCCCCGACAAGCTTGTCAATTTGTTGCCCATCTTTAAGGAAGAAGAAAGTTGGAGTAGCTTTGATATCCCATGAAGTGCCGAACTCCTACATCACATAAAAGCAGCCATAGATCTCATTTTTCCATTTAAACCCGAAAACAACAATATAACGAGTGATTTGCATAATCAGTTTCCCTGTGATAGATTTCATATCTTCTGAATATATACAGTGCCTTCCATTGGCATCAGGAAAGGCATTCTAAAATCAATGTGTTATGATTTCTAAAACAAAATATAACTTACAGCTAGTTCATCAACATCGACCAACAGGAACATTAAAGAAGGGTATTTCTCAGATAGCTCACTGAAGAATGGTGCAATCATTCTACAAGGACCACACCATGTTGCACTTAAGTTAGCAATCACCTGCTCAACCATATATTTAAGAAAGAAGGTTATCAGATAAATCAAATTAAACTTCATCGATCAGTATCCATAAACTTAACTTCTATAAAAGGGTGAAAGTAGTGGTGCAGCATAATGTTCTCATATTTGTTTTCATGAATCCATAAAATGACTTATTAAAAGAATTATGGAAGAACCTATAAATTCATTCATTGATGATATTTCTTGGATTATTCCCAGCTTCATAGTTGATGCTTGGTATTCTTTGACACAAACATCAAACATGACATTTGTAAGTTTATACAAACAAGTGACCAAGAAGGATTTATATGTGGCCACGACTGTAAATCTTCAATTCTCAAATGTGGAACTTTGAGGAAGGGTCCCAACCTCAAAATATCAAACAAGCCTAAGCCTTTATGCTTCATTCTTGAGATTTACAAAGGCCAGATTAGTAGGTACACCCTTAAGGAAATATGGGATTTGAACAAAACATAACCCAGTCTGGTCAAAACAAATCAAAGCAGGCCATTCAAAATAAATAAACTCCCAGATACCATAGGCTATTGCTCTAGTCTGGAAATAAGGCGACAAAGAACTTACTATCTTCCCTTCCCTACTAGCTTCTGATATCTTTTGGTCCCAAATCTCTTTGGTGGTAACAAGACCCACATTCCCACCAGCAAAATCAACAGGCTGCTCACCATCCTCATCACGTTTATTCTACAAACATCATGACCATTGCAGAGTTTAGAATGTAAATGCACGAGTCATTTATAACAGATTTACTAAAACAGCTAAAGCAACAAACACTTGCATATGTTGTACTAAAACAGCTAAAACAACAAACATTTGCGTAGATTGTCATTCTTCATAGTGTTCACAGATTCTCATCCATATTCTAAGACTAAGCCAGAAGAAAAACAGAATTTAAGGAGCAGAGAAACAAAAAAATCTACAGACACCGGGCTTAAGTACTTACCTTGGACAAACATGTCCCCATATTGATGCTTAGAAGGCCAAATTCCTAAATGCTAACCATTAACAAACTGGTACGCTGAAAGCTGAAGATCATCAATGTGAAATAATTAAAGTTTCAGATCAAACCTGCCCTAAACTATAAACTATCTTTTGACTATTCATTCTAGTTGAAAACAATAACAAAAATGAAGCAATCGAATCCTTTCCCAATGAATTCATCAAAACTTCAAAGTCCCAATAAAGTAATTAATTTTAGAACTAATGATGATGCCCAAACAAAGAACAAATAGGCATCAATATCAATAACAAAAAGATATTATGCAAATTAAGCAATATAATCATTGCATCTATTAATGACAGCAAACCAGTGTAGATTAATTTATTAAAAAAATAGTCCTTGAAATTAAACGTTAAATCCCATCAAATTTCCAAATTAATAAGTAAAAAAAAAAAAAAAATAAACACCTTTAGTTATAGAAATCTATCAAGATTAGCTAAATTGTAACACTTAATGGCATTGATCAGGCAAAACAAAACAATTCCACAACGAAATCCACAAAAGCAAACGAAAAATTAAAATGAATTACCTTAAAATTAACAATATTATCTACTAAAGAAACAAATAATTTCAAAATTAACTTAAATTGGAAATCAGAAATCAGAAATTTCAAAACCCTAACAACAAAACAAAACGCCGACGTTCACAGAAATGAGAGAGAGAGATATACATATATATATATATATATATATAAATGACACGTATCTACCTACGATTAACATGATGGTTTCGTAATTAGGGAATTAAAAGACAATTAAGCAAATAAATCTCAGTTACCAAACAACGTGAAAATCGTTTTTTTGGTTCACGTGTGAAGAATGTATTTGTTGTGCTTTGTTTGTTTTCGAATTCAGATAAGTTGTTGCGATGTAATTACGTTATAACCTCATAATTTCAGTTCAATAATAGATTTGACCCCTAAATCTGTTGTCATTATTTTTTATCTAATTTACCTAAATACCCTTTGGTTTTCAGTTTTAGGTGATCGTGTCAATGTGGGTCAAAAACACGAAAACGACCTGAAAAAATAATCTGATTATGATCTGATAAAAATAATATTTGTATAATTATTTTATTATGATATAATTCTCTTTTTATAACTCGTTTATTAATCAAGTAATTATATTAATCAGATAATTATATAATTAATTATATTTTAATCGTATCAAATATAAAATTAATCTATTTATTAATGTTTAAGATAAGAATCTTTCTGGAAACTAAGGGGATGTTTCAGTTTCTATGATAAGAAAAGTCAACATGGGAAAGAGGAGAGAAAGCCAGTCAAATATGATGGGCTAGTCATGAGAGTAGTCATGCGGCATGCCCTAACCCCATCATTAAAATTTTTCATTGAAAATTTCACATCCCTTGGATTCGTGGGGATTTTTTATTACAATATTGAAATGTAAATAAAATGTAACTATAATTATTTGTGGAAGTTTTGGGAGGTTCACACGTTTTTGTGATTGCAGCAGCTCTCCTATCATCCAACCGCTTAAAGTCATCATCCTCTTCCATCCTTATTATTCACTGCTAAGTTTTCAAGTTCACCTCTTTCATATTTTGGAAATCCTTTCTTGTTATGTACTCCGCATACTGTAGGAGCAAAACGGGATTTCCCGCTATGCCTATGACATCAGCAATCACGATACTGTTGAGTTTGCAGTTCGTAGAGAGTACGGATAATCCCACAGGGAAACTAACCGGAAAATAAAGGAGTCGCCACCTACTATAAGACACTGAGAATGATTTAAGGCCGCATTACGCCATTCGCAAGATTTGACATTAAATCCGTTTAGGTTTGGAGTGGTCCTTTAATGATGTCAATATAATACCAAGGTTCAAAAAGAAGATCCACATGTCTTATAATGCAACCACACACATGAGCAGTTTACTTTATATCACACACAACGCGATAATTTAAAGAGTTACAGGATATCCATAAATTATTAAAGCAGTGACAAAATATGGATTAAACATATCTTTCCGACATGGCTTCAAATAAGTCGGGTCGGATAAATACAAAAGAAAACATAAGCAAAGTGATAAATATAAATTCAAAACTGTGCAAGTCCGTTTTCGTGTGGTACGTGGAGTTGTGTCCCAAGTGTACATCGTACTACCGTCCATTCGGATTCGACTACGGAATTTACGTCTGAGTTCCCATCATATATGCCACAGGAAAACACGATGTTGGATGTAGTCGTTATACGACTGGAGTTACTGTGCGACAATTGCATGTCCAGCTGCACATAAATTATGTCCAGTCAGATTTGCGACATCAAATCAAAATCAGAAAAGCAGCATAATAGAGATTATGGTGCCCTCAGGTTCTTACCTTTTGTATTGTTGGCTTAGAAACGCCTCTGGAAAGTTTCAGGTAGATTTCTAGATCTCTTGCTGTAGGGAATTCGGGGTTGCTCTGTTTTGGGTTTAAGGTTATGTGTGTATTCATTTCTAATTTCTAAGCTCGTTCCAAAAGCTATTTGTTTTCTGTATGTTCAGTTCGAAACTCTCATCTCTCTGTTTTTATGTTTTTTCCTTCTAAATAAGCCCTCTATATGATTCCCCCAAAAGCTCACTTTTATAGTATCACGTTCGTAGTTAATAAGGAATGGATCTCTTTTAATGAGGAAAGTAATGGGAATGGAAAGTGAAGGAAAAAGAAAGTGATTGTTATGGAAGTTAACTATTTTATGACCATCGGTTAAAAAGGGAAAAAGATCGTGTCATTCTGTAAAACTGGAAACACGATACATATCCGGTCTGACTTGTAGAATGTCCGGCCTGACATGGTTGTTTATACCCGATCGAACATAGATGACATCCAGCCAGAACTCTTGCTTTTGGGTTTTTTTAGGTTCATTTCCCTTCCAGCATTAAACCTTATAATTTTTC
Organism: Zanthoxylum bungeanum; assembly: GCA_019454045.1. Lineage (NCBI taxonomy): Eukaryota > Viridiplantae > Streptophyta > Magnoliopsida > Sapindales > Rutaceae > Zanthoxylum > Zanthoxylum bungeanum. The sequence continues at coordinate 75,536 of SKCR01039963.1, forward strand.
CAAAGTTTCAGGAGTGTTCTCATAGAAGACTCATCATTGGGCTATGCGTAAAAATATGATGTCGACATATAGCGTGTGTTCTTTCGGAGGGATTTTCTATAAATCTTGGCTTCCAACTTTGTATCACAATCCTTGATCTGTAATAGTGTCTGATTGTATTTGTGTAAAAAAGCTCGAATGGTCTCCGTAGGCTTCTATTTTAGACCGAATATGCTATCAATTGTCTTGGGAGGACACTGAAAATTGGCACAGTGAGCCGAAAAATTCTCACAGGGGGTCAAAAATCTCTAATAGAATTAGGAATGAGAGTCTCGAACCATTCTAAGGCTTCGCCTTTCAAGCTGGTAGGAAAGGCTTTTGTAACACCCCGGTTATCATTACATGTCTATTATGGTCATTCTGTTCATGCACGATATGTTATTATGCATATAGTCATGTTTTAATGGATTAAAATTCCCTGTAACCTTTTCCGAGAGTTCGAAATAAATTTTTTGAAGTTTCAGTACCGTTTTTAATTTATCTGTTTTCATGAACTACCCTCGGTATTTTGACCATATCTTGGGCTACATATATAATTTTTCATTGATTTTGGTACCGTTGGAAATCTTAGACATGGGGTTACAATTTTGTGTTAAGAAATTTCCCAAATTTCATGTGTAATTAAGTTAAATATGGGCCTTATATTTGAGTCATTGTACCGTGACAGGAATTATGGCAATTTTTAACATGTGGGCATATTACATGTCAATATTTTATTTGTAAAAAATATAAATAACTTGTGAATAGAAAAGTTTTGACACTACTATCATTATTTCTTCTTCACGCCTAAACCTCTCTCTCTATTCTTCTATTCATTTGCTTCTTCAAACAATCATGGCTTCTTATGAGACTTGAGTAATTTTTCTTGTAATTTCATGAGCTATTAGAAATAAGGTAAGATTCTTAACCTTATCCTAACAATTTTCAAGTGATTCAAGCATTATCGATAGGATTTGCAAATTGAATCCATGAAACCCAAGCATGATTCATGTTTATATTGCATGATAGTGTTAATTGTTGTGTTAATTACATCTAGATCGATGTTTATTGTCATGGTTTGTACTTGGAATAATTGAAAGTAAGAAAACCATGGGTGTGGAGATATTGTAGCCATGAGTTTGAAGCATGAATTTGGTGTTGTAATGACTCATTTTAGGTGTTGGAGCATGTTTTGTATGTGTTGGTGGCAATGATTTTATGGGTGCATGAGTTTTGCTCTTGTAGATGCAGTTTGATGAACTCTGGATCAGACTTGGAATCGTGCTCGTGTGGCGATGCGTAAGAACCTACATCATAATGCGACATCAAACAAGATATTATTTCCCATTTTTTACCTTGTGCGCGTCGTGATGCGGGATGTTCAGCTAGCATCGCGACGCGAATGGCTTTGTGTCGCGATGCGTCACCAATTTCAGGACCCATTTTGATTGGTATTAAGTCTTTTCTCAGGATGTCCGGAAGTGTCTTAGGTAGAGATGGCAATTTTGACCGCAAACCCGTAAAAAACCACCCACAATGTGTAGGATTTGGTAAATACTTAAGTGAATTTGGTGCGGATTTGGTGCAAGTTCAAGTATACTGACAATACTTGAACTCAAGTATTCTTTCAGTTCCATTCGAGCACACGAGCATTATGACATTGGTTATGTGAGTCAATGCTATTTATTTTATTATGCCTTCAAGTTATATATATATATATTATAATTTACGATCCATGTTTCATGTTATACAAATTATGTTTCACGATCTCCAGTCACATTTCATGTTCACGGCTCACATTCTCACTTTGTAACCTATGTTTACACGATTACAGTTCATGTTTTCACAAGTCATGTATATATGTTTCCAGTTCGTGTTTACACGTTACATGTAGGCATGGCAAATAGACCCGGACCCGGCCCAGGTCCACATGGACCCGGACGACCCGAGTTCGGATAGACCCGAATCCGTAATTTTTTTGCGGATCCGGGTATAAATTTTGAAGACCCGCAATGTACCGGGTCCGGTTGATTCCGGACCCGGGTACCCGGGACCCGGTACATTTAAAAAAAAAATAAAAACAAAAAAGACATAACCCAAGTACCCTGTACCCAACCCTTATCAAATTTCTAATGTATTCAAACTTATTGTGATATTGTTATTTGTTAATACATAATAGAGTTTAAAAAAAGAAAGAAAAAAGAAAAAAAAACAGTGGAGTTGCGATACCCGGTCCGGTTCTGGGTATACCCGGGTCCATCCCGGGTAGAACAGGGTCCGGACCCGGAAGCGGTTTTTCGGGTCCACTGCCGGACCCGGGTCCCTCCAAAAAGTTACGGATCCGGATCTGGGTCCATAAGGACCCGGGTCCGGATCCGGAAATTGCCATCCCTAGTTACATGTTTTACAATTTATGTTTTTTGCTCATGTGTTTCTAGTGTAGAAGTACTTGTTAGGAATTTCGCTCGGCTAACGTTCATCTCATATTTATTTTAAAATAGGTAATGAATTTCATACGAGCATTGTATGCATAAACCAGTACATATATCAGTTTATGATTTACGGGTTTTCAGTTCATGATTTATAGTTACATGCCACGATTTACAGTTTACTTCAGGTTCACACTTTCAGTTCATGTTTTACAATTTTAGTTCATGTTCATGTTTACGTTTTCAGTTCTTGATCTAATTTTCAGTTTTCAGTTCTCAATTTTCAGTTCATGTTACAATTTTTAATCATGTTTTCAGTTTATGTTCTACGGTTTCAGTTCAAGTTTATAATTTCAAGTCATGATTACAGTTTTCAATCCATGTTAACGTTTTCTGTTCATGTCATAATTTTTGGGTCATGACATGTCTTTCAATTTTCATGTTTACAGTTGTTGTCACGTTATCATGTTTATAGTTTTCACTTATGTTTCTGAGTTCACATTATACAATTGTCTGCCATGATTACATGTTACAGTTTATATTTCCCATGTTTCATGTCTGTATGTTTTCAGTTATGTTTCATTTCTCATGTTTACAGCTTGCGTTGCTTTACATGTTTATAGTTCACGTATACAGTCCACAATACAGTTTATGATTACAATTTACGTGTCAGTTTGCGATTTACCATTTATGTTTCGTGTTTACAGCCCACGTTACATGATTTACAGTTCATGATTTTTGAGATTTATAATTTAAGTTACATGTTTCACAGTATAAGATTTTCATATTTATTAGTACAAATAACTAAATTATTTTCAAAACAACAGTAAAGTATCGTCCCATCATGTATAGCTGTTCGAGTATGCTTACGTTCATGCTCATGCTCATGCTTTCTGATGAACATTAAAAAGTGTACACTTAATAAAAGAGAAACTAATCATTTACACTTATAATTTCATTAATCCCATTTATTTAACACATTTGTAAAATAAAATTTATATTTATGTTTTATTTATTTTATTGTGATTTTTATTTCTTATTTAGGTGAAATAATACTTTGGATGCATAACTAGAAAAATGGACGTGACATTTGAATTTTGGAGGCCAAAAACTTAAAAGGGCGTTTGAACAGTGTACAATTTTGGAAATTCTAATTTTGTGTAATTTTCGTATTTTGGCCATAACTTTTCTTACTCTGATATCAGATTGAGGCGATTCCAGTCCAGATGAAAGAAGATTCAAATATCTACAACTTTATTGTTGACAAGATTTTCAAGTTTTGGGGTTTTCAAGACCGGAATTGACGAAAAATTCAAAGTATGTTATATGTAATTATTAAAAAAAAAAAATTGGTGGAGGGTTCCATCCACCTTTTAATGGATGGCTCTCTCCACACATGCAAATTTTGACAACTGTAATTTGCAATTGTCTTCAACAATTGTAAATTGCAATTGTGAAGAGGTGAACATCCTCTATAAATTAGATGATGCTCAGCCTTCAAACTTCATACTTTCTTTCAATTCTATAGTAGAATTTTGGAGAAAGTGTCTTGTATGTTTTATTTTTTTTAAAGTTTTCTTGCAATTTCTTTTTCTTTCAGTAATAAAATTATGAGTGTTTTTATTCAAATCATGAGTAGCTAATTTTATCCTGCTGGGGTAAAGGGTGAAGCTCTTAATATGGAAA